>JANIIK010007723.1:527500-590000 GCA_027704905.1 Muraenolepis orangiensis
TGTAAAAGTTGTTACAGTAAGGTGGCGACAGTAGCTCAGTCTGTTGGGACTTGGCTTGGGAACTGTAAGGTCGCCGGTTCAAGTCCCCGAACACCTGGGAACTGCCAAGGCGGTAGGCGAGACCCCTACACTGCTCCCTGAGCGCTGTATATACAATAGCTACCCACTGCTCCTGATACTAGGATGGGTTACATGTAGAGACACTCGATTTTAGATTTAAATAGGATACAGGACACTGACACTTTAAGATAAAAACGATCTTGAAAAACAACCGTGAACTTGAATTAATTTTAATCTTAAACACAAAAAAACTTTTTCAAAAGTAGAATTCTAAACATTTAGCAGAATGCTACATTTGCATATGGAACAAACAAAAGGCGATGCTCTGTTGAAAAATGTTAGCGACAACATGTTGGGTTTATTATCAACTGGAAAAAAGCCTAGAAACCTGTCGAAACCTGGGCCTCATTTCCCCGCACAGGTTGTTCTGTATTCTGCTGTGATGTCCCACGTACAGGCGAAACACCCCACACACGTAACACACTCACATGTAACTGTGAAGCAAGATTGTGTGCTGTTTTCCTGGCTCCTCTAGCCCACAGCTTGAGCCTGAGTTCACAACAAAATAGGACTTTAAAGCCGTCTCCACCGTCTTCACTCTCCAAATTTAGTCGTTTGATAATGTAGACACAGTTGCATAAATGGACCAAAGGAAAAAAATTGAATGTTTCACAGAATCGCGACAGTATAATATCAAACAGGAAAGCCAAACCAACCTAAGCCATCAAAACAACTAAAAACTAAAGAGTGTGTCATCCCGCCAACAACATTGTCCTCCGCCCTCGACGATGGACGGGAGGTGATGCTTTCGTCCCGGGCTGTGTGTCGTTAGCACGACAACTCAAGTGATTGCATCTGAATTTGCCAAAACTATGACGGGGTTGATTTTGGCGCCGATCCGGAACCAAATCTGGATCCAGGGTTTCTGGCAGAAGTATGTGGGGGGGGGGGTTGTGTGTTGTGTGTGACCAAGCGTGTTAGCGGGCATACTTTTATTGACCCTAAACCACACTGGCCTGCCCTGCGGGTACTGTACCTTCATGTAAACACTGGCGTGGTTGTCATGCGAGCAGGGGGGGAGCTGGTCTTCACCGAGTCCCGCTACTCTGCTGTGAGCCTTAACTATTTATTTTGACAGTGTGCTGTCAGCTCTGCCCGTGTTCCCTCAGCGTTCCCCGTGTTCTGGTGTGGTTGGTGTTCACTTCTGGGGCCCCACGTGACGGCGTTGCCAATCCCTTTGAAATAGAATAGATACTAATAGACGTGGAATTTGACGTTATAAATGTCATATGATGATCGTAATGTTCAGCAATCGTTAAAAGACTAGCCATAAAATAGACTTATAGTATTACTATATTTGGATTGCTGGTCGGTGACCCATCACGGAAATGGTTTCAAAGGTTCTGTGGGGATCGTGATATTAGTGTGACCTTTTTTTAGCACAAATTTTCAGCTAAATGTTCTCAGCTAAATGTTCTCAGCTAAATGTTCTCAGCTAAATATTCTCAGCTAATTGTTTTCAGCTTAATTCACTGACAATCCTGGTTCTCCATACTCAACAAACAAACCATGAAGCCCTTGAAGAGTGATGCGTGACCCGTGATGCCGTTACCTCCCTGACCCCCCCCACCCACCCCCCCCCCCCCTCCGTCTGTCTGCCCTCCAGGTCACCACACCGTGTACATTGGCGTGCACGTGCCCAAGAGCTACCGGCGGCGGCGGCGCCACCGGCGGCACGCCACCCACAAGGACAAGAAGGAGCGGCCCAACGCAGACAACCCGTCCGACAAGTCTGACAACGAGAACAATGACGAGGCCAGCAGCCGCAGCATCCTGAGACCCCTCAGTGAGTCCTCATCTTAATCACCATCACCCACCACCCACCACCCACCACCCACCACTAAACACCCACCAGCCACATCTCCAACACCACCACCACCAACACCACCACCACCACCACCACCTCCACCATCACTACCATCTCCTCTACCATCATTACCTCCACAACTCACCTCCACTATTACCATCTCCATCTCCATCACCATCACCATCACCATCACCACCACCACCACCACCACCACCACCACCACCACCACCACCACCACCACCACCACCACCACCACCACCACCACCACCACTCACTCCATCCTTTCCCTTCCTGTCATGTTCCATTAAGGGCCATTTAGCCCTGCAATGTGTATGCACAATGTGTGTGTGTGTGTGTGTGTGTGTGTGTGTGTGTGTGTGTGTGTGTGTGTGTGTGTGTGTGTGTGTGTGTGTGTGTGTGTGTGTGTGTGTGTGTGTGTGTGTGTGTGAGAGTCAGTGCATGTGTGTGTGTGTGTGTGTGTGTGTGCGTGGCCACCAACCACGACTAACCACTGTTCCAGCCAATTCCCTTTCCTCCCTGAGTCTTCCTCTGACCCCCAAGGGGACTTGCTGAGTCCACACACCAGGAATAGATGCCCTTGCCTGGGTGTGTGATGGCTGTGTTTGGACAGACCCCTATGAGGAATCAGTGTGGAAGTAATAACTGATGGTATACTGAGTCTCCTAGGCAGTGTGCGTGTGTGTGTGTGTACATGTGCAGGCGTATGTGTGCTCACCTGAGAGCGAGAGGGAGAGAGAGTGAGGGGGAGAGAGAGAGGGGGAGAGGGAGATTGAGAGGGGGGGGGGGAGAGGGAGAGGAGAGGGGAGAGTGAGGGATGGGGACAGGTGAGGGGGAGAGAGAGGCAGAGAGGGGGATTGAGAGGGGGGGGGGAGAGGGAGAGGAGAGGGAGAGAGAGATGGTGGAAAGAAAGGAGGGAGGGGGAGAGGCACAGAGAGGGAATGGGAGAGATATAGGGACAGAGACAGATAAAGGGAGAGAGAGACAGAGAGAGGATTGGAGACAAAGAAAGAGAGGGAGGGAGGCGAAAATGGAAAGAAAGAAAGAGAGAGAAATGGATGAGGACCCTTTTTCATATTTACAGTGTAATTCACTTCAAGCTCTATCAAATGCATGGGAACACGAGTCTCTTTAGAACTACATGCAGATAGGTTGTCTTGGCTCTGGGAATGACAATCGTACGGCCATTGCGTACTTGTGGTTGATGATATGTGATGTGACAGGATGACAAGAGTGTATCGTGCCATATCTATGGGGGATTTAACATTTGATCTGAATGGTTTTGGACAAGATTGCGATTACGAGCTTATCCGCGTAGATGCTGAATGACATACATGCTAAGCAGCAGGACTCAAGACGTCACCTTTTGTCATGAGATTGACCGTCGGTGCTTTTCCCCTTAAAACCCACCAACGGTCATAGTATGAGGCCACTCTTAAGCTTAAGCAGTGATTACTGATGTTGTATCGCTGTGTAATCTGGGATCCAGCAGTCCTACTATTCGAATCAAAAGAAAATCTATACGTGATTGGATGATAGAAATGACACATCTATAGTACAGCAGAAGTTCTGCGGGGAAACACCACAGAGCCTGGGATGGAAGCCAAAAATCGGAAGGGGCGGGCTTACACATTGTTTACTCTTCCATTACGGAGATTTCGAATGAAGAAATGTGAATGAAGACCATCGGAATGGGGATTTGTGTGTGTTCTCACAGTGGCCGGTCTACACGTTGTGTTGAAGTGAAACAGTGATGAAGTGATGAGCTTAAAAGTTCACCCAGGTTGAAGCTTGTCGGACTTTAGATATGAAGCTATGGCCTGTGTGAGAGTAGTTCTGAAATAACATGATGGCGCGTGATGCCGTAAGGTGTGGAAAGCTTTCATGCTGGTGTAGTGTTTGTATATTTGGTAGTACTGGTACTTCTAGTGTGTGTGTATATATATACAGTTTATGTATATATATATATATATATATATATATATATATACAGTTTATGTATATATATATATACAGTTTATGTATATATATATATATATATATATATATATATATATATACATACATTTAATGCAAGCTGTTGCAATGTATGGAGGGTGTTTACACTGGTCGTTTCCAAGTTATCGCAATGTGTAAACTACAAACAGGTAGGGCCCAGGGGGAGGGTCTATATCAGGTAATCAGAGCAGTGGAGGCGGGGCCAAGCCGAGGCGTGAGCGTTGATAAGCAGCAACACGTGCTAGACGTGCAGGGGGCCATGGGCGGCTGCACCACCGCATGTCACACCTGCCTGTGGGCGTCTCCCGTCGCCTACGATCGCACTCGTCTGAGACATGCCCTCCACACGCAGGCACACGTGTGAAGCGGTGGCCATGTGTATGGCTGTTCTTGTGTGTGTGTGTGTGTGTGTGTGAGTGTGTGTGTGTGCTTGTGTGTATGTGTGTCACTGGTTGCCATTTCGATGTTATTGGCAAAAATACGCCAATCTGTTATGTGTTAACAATATTTCAGTCGCCTATGACGTTGGCCGATCCACACGGATCCTTCGACAGTAGTGTTAGGTAGTGTGTGTGTGTGTGTGTGTTGAGAGGCACACGTTGTGCCCCAGGGTGGATTCAGTGATGTGTCAGTGTCTTGAAGTGTGTGTCCTTGTTTGTGTCGTGTTGTTTGTGTCACCAGCGGAGAATGTAGCAACTGAAGTCCTGGGGACTGTCTTTCTCTGTTGACAGGTTGACTCCAGTCCTGTGATGCCTTTGTGAGACTATTCACAGATTCTTGTTTGTGCTTCCACAGTGAGCAGTAGTTTTCCAAATATGGGCATGGCCTTACGTTGTTACAAAAAGCATCCAGCCAATCGGAGTGATGCTCGTGCGAAAACCTCGGAGAAAAGTATTTTTACGTATCTTTCAGATAAAAGTTTGGTTCCGCAGACTGCTACACTTTCCTCGGGGAGACAGCGTCACTCCTTGTTCGCCATGAACTGAAACTCCCTCTCCTCTGGTCTCCTCTGGTCTCCTCTGGTCTCAAGCCCAGGGCCCCAGGAGATGAATTGCTATGGTGAATGGAGAACTTTCCATTTTGGAAAAACATGCACATCATTTAAAACTTTTGGGGAGAGCTGAGCAGTTTTCTTTATTTTCTCCCCTTCTCTGTCGGATGTTGTTAGCTGTCCAACTCTCGCACAAACTATTCAATATACTTTGTGACGTGTTGCATACAGAAATAGCCAAGCAGCGCTAGTGACCTAGGGTAGAAATGTCTTTAAATCATAGTAGTAGTAGTAGTAGTAGTGGTAGTAGTAGTAGTGGTGGTAGTAGTAGTAGTAGTGGTAGTGGTAGTGGTAGTGGTGGTAGTAGTGGTAGTAGTAGTAGTAGTAGTGGTGGTAGTAGTAGCAGTAGCAGTAGTAGTAGTAGTAGTAGTAGTAGTAGTAGTAGTAGAAGTAGTAGTAGTAGTAGTAGTAGTAGTAGTAGTAGTAGTAGTAGTAGCAGTAGTAGTAGTAGTAAAATAAACGCAACAACATCTATGTTGATATCAGTCCAGGGGATACGGGTGGTAATAAAACTGCGACGATGGCGGCCGCGGAACTCGTGACGCGACACATGACGCGTTAGCAGTTAATGTGTTTGTGGTCAACACAGAGATACTCTGCTCTTTCTTATGGGCAAAGCAAAAGTGGACGCTCTTGGTATCACGTAGAGCCGCGGGCCTCGGTCGGAGACGGCGAAAAACGTACGGTGAGAGATGGCGTTACAGAACAAACGAGACAACATACTGTATAGCGTTGTACGTCTCGTGTGGCTCGGTCTCTGAGAGAGGCGGGGTTCTGCTCCCACCTGGCCGTGTCTTTAAGTTGGTTACCTTTGGCCTTTTGATGTTGTTTACTGAAGCTGCGATTGATGCGTTGTATCAATGCGGTGGTTGACCAAAGACAGACCTACCTATGTGTTATTTTTTATCAAACGTTGGAAACACATCACAACCCCTGCCCACCCCCCCCCCCCCCCACTTCCCCCCTCCCTTCATAGAAGGCTCCTCAAAAAGTTACTGAATATACATAGCAGTCAGTTGGTACTGAAAAGAAGAAAGCAACTCGAGAGTGTGGAGACCCAGATGGTGACCAGCATGTTAATACACCTTACTTGTGTTGCTGTGGCCCAATAGCTCAATAGCCCAAAAGCCCAATAGCCCAATCCCTGCTCCTCTTGCTGGGAACACCACAACCCTCCAGGGACAATCCTTGGTCAGCTGCCTGGGCTGAAATCCTCTTGTTTGGTCAGATGCACTCTGCGGGCACTGTGTGTGTGTGGTGTGTGTGTGTGTGTGTGTGTGTGTGTGTGCGTGCGCGTGCGCGTGTGCTGGCCTTCTGCTACATTGAGTATTTGCTACATAAGCATTTGAAACCCGGCTCAGTTTGATCACACTTTTTCCCCTCCCTTCTCCCTAAACAGTTTTTTTCGGTAAAACTCGGACCAAAATAGCTGTAAGAAGATTACGGTGATTTACTGTCATACATGCGCCATTCACAAAAGGCTTTATGAGCCAAGAGCCTGGAAGGGAAAATGTGGTGGTCGTATGGTTGGAATATTAAAACCAACAACCAGTAATCAACAATGCTATTAACAAAAAAAACCTCTGACCTTCACTGAGGCACCAGGGTCTCTTATCCTCAGTAATACCCGCAAGAAAGAACTCTTAGTCATGTGTGGGATGTCATGTTCTTCAGGAGGCTGAAGGTCTGGATGACGAGGGACCAAAGTATACCTAGATTGAACCGAAGTGACGTTGAAGTGTGACCTTTTCAGATGTCATAGTTACAGTAGTCCTAGTAGCAGTCCCAAGAGGAAACCAACACACACCAGAAATGTTCTTTTAAATAGCAAGTCACATTATTGCGCAAACATGTGTCTGATGGCAAACGTTCGAGACAACATTGTTTGCGGTAGAAGAGGGACCTACTTACTAACTACTCTTACATTTCTAAAGTAAATGAATGTTGTGGGATCCTGTCTGGGCACTAGTTTAACACCTGCCTTGGGACGCTCTTTCTCTGTTGTAGCTATTACATATAAGCCCCAGACAAAGGAAAAGATCAACAATCCTGGTGGTACTAGCAAAGAATAACAGTCAGGGAAAACTGCCCGAGTCAAGCTAACTTCAGGAAAACCAGAAGCCAAAGCAGGACTAGTGTGTGTGTGTGTGTGTGTGTGTGTGTGTGTGTGTGTGTGTGTGTGTGTGTGAACAGGTCTTTTCACAGGGCAATATTGCAAGGAACAACCACTCACTCTCTCCCAGTGTAACCTCCAGGCCCGTAGGCCCGTAGGCACGTAGGCATCGTAGACATTGGAACCTGGGTGCCAGAAAAGGTCTTCCCCCCTTTGTCCAACATGAGACCTTCCTGACCGTTCAAAGTGGGTCTCTCCAGTTTGAGCGGACGTGGCCCGGTGACCTACCACAGTTGTTCATGCCAGGCAGGAGGAAGCAGCTGCTACAAATGTTTGACAGCATGCTGGAGTCCATGGCTTCCTGGCACTGCTGGCACACCTGCAAGACACCTGCGGGGCTTCCGATAACCGGGTCCCGGAGCTAAACCACAGCGTGGTCTCTGGTCCGTTTTACCGCTATTTGAATTGGAACTGAAGGATCTAATGAAGGATCTAATCTTCTCAGGGCATGACTGACTGTTGTTGTTCCGACTATACAGTATACATGTCTTGTCATCAGTTTTGTCATATCATTATCATCCAGATTAGTAGTGCCTTTGACGTCATATATCATGGAATCCTCCTCACACACAGACAAAGAAGACAGGTTGGACTTTGAGCTTCCCTGGTACTGTGTTTTGCCACAGAATGAATAGTTTTGTCCAGTCAGATTTCATTAATGATTGTGCTTTCTAAAATGTATTGGCTTGATTGCATTTCACAAGTACAGTTACATACTGCATACACAGAGTGGAGTGGAATGGATAATGTCTTTCTGGAGATACCGGAGATGGTAGATCCCGGTTGAAATACCGCACCCCAAAGTGCACCCCAATCTCTACCCCCTAATGGCTCTCCCCCACTCTGCATTCTGTCCCAGCCTTGCTCTCCCTCCCTCTCCCACTCCCTCTCTCTCCTCCCTCCCTCTCCCTCCCTCCCTCTCTTCCTCCGTCCCTCCCTCTCTCTCTCCCTCCCCCTCTCTCTCTCTCTCTCCCTCTCTCCTCCCTCTCTCTCTCTCTCTCTCTCTCTCTCTCTCTCTCTCTCTCTCTCTCTCTCTCTCTCTCTCTCTCTCTCTCTCTCTCTCTCTCTCTCTCTCTCTCTCTCTCCTCTCTCTCTCTCTCTCTCTCTCTCCTTCCCTCCCTCCTCTCTTCTCCCTCTCCCTCTCTCCCTCTCCCTCTCCTCCTCCCTCCCTCCCTCCCTCCTCCTCCCTCCCTCCCTCCCTCTCTTTCTCCCTCTCCCTCCCCCTCTCCCTCCCTCCCTCCCTCTCTCTCTCTCTCCTTCCCTCCCTCTCTCACTCCCTCCCTCTCTCCCTCTGTCCTCCCTCCCTCTCTCCCTCTGTCCTCCCTCCCTCCCTCTCTTTCTCCCTCTCCCTCTCTCCTCCCTCCCTCTCGCTCTCGCTCTCGCTCTCCCTCCCTCCTTCCCTCCCGCTCTCGCTCTCCCTCCCTCCTTCCCTCCCTCCCTCCCTCCCTCTCTTCTCCATCCCTCCCTCCCTCCTCCCGTGGCCCCTGTGCTAACTGGCTGCCCTGCATACGAAACGTTTTCAAAACGTTTCATGCATGTTTTCTCCTTCCCTTTGTGTTCTGATTTGCACTGTCAATGTGCACACTTTACAACGGCGGCACTGTACTGATATTTCTCTTTTAACAACAATGTATTTTTTTCCCACGGATTTCCTGGTTCGGGGGGGGGGGGGGTGTATGGTATTTGTGTAGGAAGCATGTCAGCAGTGGGACTGAACTGGCCTTCAGTTGCAGGCCCGCTAAGCTCTGTGCTGGCCAGCCGAGGCATTCTTCCTCCATCACCCTGTCCCATGAGCCTCCAGCGCCTGGACAAAGTTGCCTTTGTGCGGCCGTGGCTCTTGGCTTGGAGAGCGACGCAGAGCTTTGAAAATTGCGTTTGAATGATGGGATTTTTATTTCCGTCCCTCCTTTCTGTGCCCACTCGCTCCTCTCTCTGCTTTCACTACAAACCAACCCCTCCTCACCCTCTCCCCACCCCTCATCACCCTCTCCTCACCCCTCATCACCCTCTCCTCACCCCTCCTCACCCTCTCCCCACCCCTCATCACCCTCTCCTCACCCCTCCTCACCCTCTCCTCCCATCCTCACCCCCTCCCCTCCTGGTCTATCTTCTCTCTTCGCGACTGTCGAATCCAGACTGTATTGCGTTAATCTACCTCTCTTGTCAGCCAGCAAGAGTCTGTCTTATCTTCCATTTTTCTAAATTCTAAATATTCCAGAAAGAGCGTCATCCAGATAGAGATAAATGAATCAATTACTCTGAATCTCTACCTGTCCATAAATAGTGGCAAGATTTTCACCACTTCCAACCACAAACAGGCCAAGTGGAGGATTTCACCCAGGCTAGCTGTTGATAGTGGATGCCACTCTCTGTTATTACTGCACACAGCCGCCGAGACATCCGTCTGTGATCTGTACACACAGCATCGCAACATGAGCTCCATTCACTCAATGATGCTCTCATTTTGAGCTGTGGGCTGGAGATGCGTCTAAAAATGCAGATGTGTGTGAATGAACACACCGTGTAGTATCACCGTGTTATTAAACAGATTGCTATGACTTAGGACTAGTTGCAGCTTGTGTCCAGGGTTGTCTGAGTGTGTGTGTGTGTGTGTGTGTGTGTGTGTGTGTGTGTGCAAGCAGATAGCCGCCTTGCACCTAGTAATCTTGTGTGTCTGTGTTTGTGTGTGTGTGTATGTGTGTACCCATCCAGCCGCTACAAGCTGTTGTATGATGCGATCTTATCTTGGGAGACATCAGTTGTCTTTGCTGTGCTGACTCCTTGCCAGTTAACACTGAGCTAACACTGCTGACTGTCTAACACGGCGAATAGGTTCACAAGGCCCACAGGTAATTTACAATGTTATTGCACAGCGTACAACGTGCCGACATCATCAACTATAATCTATATCAAAATATGGGAAATCTGGGGGGATTTCTGTCCATGGGAAATATGGAATCGAATTCTACCATTGACTGAGAACGTTTAATGTTATCGAAAGGGTTCCACTGTAGAGACGTGTGTGGGTAGTGTGTACTCCTGTGTAGTATCATTATGGTGCATGTCAGAGTCGATTATTAAATGATAAGTTACTCCTATGTTAAGAAGTGTTAACAGTCGTTCTACTGCAGCGTGGCAGAAGAATATGGTGGTCATATTCATACTGGTTGTATGCTCTCTGTAGTCGAGGCCACGTGGTGACCCAGGGATACACCAGTGGATGATTCGGTCTCCTTTGAACCGGTGACCCACACTCACTCGTTACGCAACCTGCTTGCAGTACGGGGCGGTGGGATTCCAGGCGCTGGGCAGCTTGGTACCGTCAATATGGGAGTTTGTGTTGAGGGTTGAAGGTTTCTGGAGGCAGGGCCTGTTCATTAAGGGCTTTTCACAACCACCACCACCACCGCCAGACAGACACACACAAATAGAGGGTTTTAAGTGCAGGGATTCCTCAATCACAGTTCAAATCAGACTGCTGTTCAGAAAACACCTTAAATCCACCATAATCTATAATGTGTGCTCTACATGCAGGGTTTTGCAATTGTGTGTTTGCTTTGCTTTACTTTGCTTGTGTGTGCATTTGTGTGTGTGTGTGTGTGTGTGTGTGTGTGTGTGTGTCAATGCATCAATGCACGGCCGATATGTCTGATGCTGCTCGTTGTTTTTGGAAGATCTCTCTATTGGGATCCCTCTGCATCCATCCGGAGCGGCTCGAGAGGCACCGGCGTCGGACTAAATATTCAAATGAGCGGACAAGAGGAAGGAAAGCACAGCCTCTTATGTAACAGAACGGGCCGGTTTGGGAACTGATTCTCAATTGTTAATGCGGAGGGGGGCGGGGGGGGGGGAGGGGGGTCTCCGGTGGGCAATTTGCCAACCACTGTTGGAACCAATGGGAAAAGGGCTCTGTTTGAACAGCAGAGGAGATGGAGGGAGGAGGAGGGGGTTTTGGAGGCCCTAGCTTTGGGGACACAGCCACTGAGGGGACCCCCCTGAACCCCCCCCCCCCTGCCCCCTCCCACCTGGTACACAGAGTGTTGGGGAGCCGCTGCCCGGGGGAACGCTCTTCACTTTGGGCTCTTTAACTGGTCTTCATCAGCTGCTGCCTGCTTGGTACTCTGCCGCCGAGGACGAGAAGGATCCAGAGCCATATCTACATCACCCATCCCCCCTTCCACGCCCACCCCCACCCCCGGCCCCAACCCCACCTCCAACCCAACCCAACTCTCTGACAGAGTTCACCCCTCGTCGGGGACGGTCGGAACAAAAAGAGGGGTGCAAGTGCGTTGCAGAGATGTCAAACAACAACAACAACCGGGAGGAGAAGGACCTGGAGAAGGAAGAGGACGCAGGGCTGCAGAAGGAGAAGGAGGAGAGGGGAGAGGGCGACGGGGTGAAGATCCCACCGCCGCCGCCGCCGCCAGCTCCTCCTCCTGCTACTCCATCTCCTCCTCCTCCCCCGTCGTCGTCCTCGGGCCCAGAGGGCAAAGCCGACGGGTCAGGGGGAGACGGGACCGCCGGGAGGAAGCCACCGCTGGCCAACGGGGGTCAGTGCCAGCCGGTGACCCGCAGTATCTTCCCTCTGTCCCCAGTTTCGCCGGCGGCCGAGCGGATCCGCTTCATCCTCGGGGAGGAGGACGATGGGCCGCCGCCGCCCCAGCTCTTCACGGAGCTGGACGAGCTGCTCTCCGTGGACGGACAGGAGATGGAGTGGAAGGAAACGGCCAGGTAGGAGGAAGCACTCCGTCCGTCCGTCAACCATGGTGTCGTCTGCCTTTGTACAAAAGTGTACAAAAGTTACCTAATAAAACCTAATAACTAATAATGAATAGTTTCAGTTTCAGCTTGATCAAAAGTGTAGCGAACCCTTCAGGACTGCGTGTGTCATGTGGCTGATTATTCCATTGATTTGGTCTTTCCAACATCGTTAGTTAAAAAAGTGTTTTAGTATCAACAGCACACAGAAAAAAAAATATATAAATATATATATATATCCCTTGGTTTCCTGCCTCTGAGCTTGGGTCATTGCAATGGAAGCTGCTGTAATGTTAAGATACGGTAGCTTCTAGTTCCAGCTGAAAGTACTATTACAGGCACAACAACTGGATCCAGAGAGAGCATCCTAACCCCCCCCTCCCGTGTGGATGAAGGCTACACACACACACACACACACACACACACACACACGCCGTGCAATGTTGTGTCATCGCGAGCTACAGAGCGAACCCGAGACCCCCTTTAATGAATGAAGGATCTCATCACCAGCGCTGGGCAGTGCTGCTGGCCCTCTGCCAGCCTCTGCGGCCTTCGCAGCCAACATTGGCAGAGAACAAAACAACCATGCTGGCGTACAGCGGAGCGGCCTGGCATCAGGGGCTCCGGGCCGGCCATTGTATGCCCGTCCTTCTAGTGTGCCGCTTCCACATTCCACCGGACCCCGGATTTCATTACAGTTAATTAAAGCCGTCCTTTTTAAAGCGCCTATATATGTGTCCGCTGAGGAGAACCGGGGAGATGGAGTGCAGCGGGGCGCTACTGGGTGATCTTTACATGTGGAGGCCTATAGCCGGGTGACTTACCGCCTTGATAGCCTCTTGTCAGAGGACGACTGCTAGGCAGCTGCTTCCCTTCACAGGGGAAGGATTGTGTAACTTGTTAAAGTGCTCCACTGTTGTCTGAAACCAAGCGGGCCATAAACGTCAACAGTCCTTTTGCACTTGTTCCCTCAGGTGTGGATGATGTTTAAAAAAAACAGGACACTGAGACCTTTTTCTTTCAACGATACAAGACTACTATTAATAAAGTTGTTGTGAAACTCCAAAAAGCTGGAGTGGAATTGAATCCTCTTCATTGGTCTCATTCATGTACACACACATGAACTCATGTATACACTGCATTTAACCCATTCTAGTATTAGGAGCAGTGGGCAGCTATTTTTATACACAGCGTCCGGGGGAGCAGTGTAGGGGGTCTGGTGCCTTGCTCAAAGGGCAGTGCCCTTGAGGTGTTTTGGGGACTTGAAACGGCGACCTTCCGGTTCCCAAGCTAAGTCCCAACAGACTGAGCTATCCTGCCGCCCCCAAAAAGTGAAAGCATTCTGTTCCTCCCAGGAGACGAACAGGATGGATTTGTTGGATTTTTGTGTTTTGTGCCACAAGTCAAACGTTGTGGGAAACGTGAGTTATCTTGTTCCTCGTGAATCACGCTGAGGTTTAACACGCGGTCGTTCCTCCACCTGTTGGTGGGGCTGTGGTCTGTAGGTCAGGTGTGTCAAACCACACACATTAAAACCATGGTTTTTTTGACCAGCATTCAGACATACAAATACATTACAAAAACCCCAGGCTATCATCTCGAGGAGACCAGCATAGTTCATACACTTGCAACCAAATACCAATATAAAAAATATTTTACAAGTGAAAATATAAGTGTTAATAGAGTGTCAGTGACACTCTCACAATGCTATCGGGCCCTCATCTCATCCCATGTCATTACATTTCATTAATTGGTTTATTTGACGGGCACCTCAAACTCATATAATCTGTAAATGTGTCAGAAGGCTAGTTTACATCTGTAAACGGCAGGTACGCCTGTGTAGAGAAGATGAGATAAGACAAGATAAGACAAGATAATATGAGATAAGATGTGATCATTCATTAAGATGCATTGTGGAGTGTGTGTTGTTGGTGGCTCTTTGAAGCAGCCTCACCCGGCCCCAGTCAGACTGATTAGAGTCTGGTTGAAGCAGCCTCACCTGGCCCTAGTCAGACAGATTTGAGTCTGGGGCTGCTGGTTGAGGCTCCACACCTGTGGGTCCTTTGTTAATCAAGGACCCACTTCACCCTAGTTTAAGCCCCAAAGGTTAAACCAGCCACCACCACACACAGTTCAGAGGATCGCTAGCACGTACCATCTGCTCTGTTTTGCTTAAACTACCAACCGCACACACTTCTCGTGTTGTTGCCTTCAGGTGGATCAAGTTCGAGGAGAAGGTGGAGAAGGGCGGAGAGCGATGGAGCAAACCCCACGTGGCCACGCTGTCCCTTCACAGCCTGATGGAGCTGCGCACGTGCATCGAGAAGGGCACCATCATGCTGGACATGGAAGCGTCCACCCTGTCGCAGGTGGTGGGTGAGTTCTCAGCCCCCCCCTCCCCCCCGGACACTCCACACACACTGTAGTGTAAGGAGTGATATGTGAGGAGTAATGGTTGTGAGGCTTTGACAACAACTCACCCGTTGGTCATTGTGTTGCAGTTTCACGCTACCTTTAAAAAAACATTATTTGTTTTTTTATGCACCATCAAAATTATAGCGTAGAATTCAGTGTTCTTCCGCAGCTTGATCTGCATTCCTAACCTGGGGGTCGTGACCCCAAATGGAGGCCTATATGGGGTCACGACACTACACAAAATATCCCTGAAAGATGCCTAGAATAATGACGCAAAAGTCGCACGCCATCAGATGAAAAAAGTACTGTTTGTTTTTGAGTTGAAATCTCACAAACATAACTTTTCTACTCAGGCCTTGTGTGCCACTACAAAGTAAAGTAATGTAATACAATGAACGCCCCTAAGCTAAAGAGAAAGTGAACCACACTTAAAGCACACCTCTTTCATGATAAACAACACAACACCAAAATATTATTAGAGCAACAAAATCCCCTTAAAATACATTCAATCCCCCAAAATAGTACACCAACATGTCCCCTGCCACTCCTTCTGAGACGGTGACCTTCATTAATAGTCCTTTCGTGTGGGGGTCACCTCCACCGCTGGGCGGGGCCAGTGGGGGGGGGGGGCTCAGCAGGAACACCACCAGAGGACAAGATGTAAGGTAATGGGCCCAGCGCCTCACACACCATTTGGGGCTACACTTCCCTCTTAGTTTCCAGGCTAACTCTCAGATGATAGGCACTGACACAGTCAGAGACACAGTACACAGGACACAGTAAGAGACAGTGAAAGAGAGAGAGAGAGAGAGAGCGACAGACAGATGGCGTGCGAGAGACAGACAGGCAGTAAAATAGAGACAGACAGACAGACAGTAAAATAGAGAGAGACAGACAGAGAAAGAGAGAGAGAGACTGTAAGAGACAGTGAAAGAGAGAGAGACAATGAGAGAGAGACAGACAGATTGCGTGAGAGAGACAGACAGTAAAATAGAGACAGACAGACAGACAGTAAAATAGAGAAAGACAGGGAGACAATGAAATAGAAAGAGAAGAGAGAGACAGACCGTAAGATACAGTGAAAGAGAGAGAAAGAGAGAGACAGAAAGTAAGAGAGACAATGCGAGAGCGGCAGACAAATGGCGTGCGAGAGACAGGCAGACAGACAGACAGTAAAATAGAGCAAGACAGGCAGACAGTGAAATAGAAAGAGAAAGAGATAGACAGACAGTAAGTTAGAGAGAGAGAGAGAGAGAGAGAGAGAGAGAGAGAGAGAGAGAGAGAGAGAGAGAGAGAGAGAGAGAGAGAGAGAGAGAGAGAGAGAGAGAGAGAGAGAGAGAGAGAGAGAGAGAGAGAGAGACATAGAGAGAGAGAGAGAGAGAGAAGGCTTTTCCCCGAGGCGTCTATCTCTCAACATTCAGGCTCCTGACCTTGATTTTAAAAATAGGTCTTTTGAGTTGACCGTTCCACAATGTTATGGAGGCTGGCGTCCCCGGAGCGCTGGCATCTACCCTTGGCTCAGATCGCTCTGCGCTAATCGTCTTTGTGATGACGTGTTTCAGCAACATGCTATCCATCCATCTGTTTAAAAACAAAACCAAGACTGAGGGGAGATACAACTTTTGATTCAAAAGTTGTATCTCATAGACAACATCCAAGGGACATAACAAGCTGCCAGAAGATGACATCCCGATACATGTTGTCACATGTCACATGGTCTTCTCCTCCTTCACTAGTCCACTTGATTTGATTTCATGCATTTTTTGTATGCATATCTATCGATCTATCTATTCATATATCCATCAGTCAGTCAGTCAGTCTCAGTCAGTCAGTCAGTCAGTCTGTCTGTCTGTCTGTCTGTCTTTGATATATATGTTTCTTAAATGTATGTGAAGTGTCTTTGTGTGTCTTTGTGTTTGAAAAGTGCTTATTATTTGTGTTATTATAATAATGAAAACAAATCTTATCGTAACTTCCACATCTCACCTCTCCGTTGCTCATCATCTCCGCGGTGCAGAGATGATCACCGACAACCAGGTGGCCAACAACCTGCTGAAGGCCGAGCTGAAGGACAAGGTGACGTACACGCTGCTACGGAAACACAGGCACCAGACCAAGAAGTCCAACCTGCGTTCCCTGGCCGACATCGGGAAGACGGTCTCCACCGCAAGTAGGCTGTTTTCCAACCAGGAGAACGGTAATGCAGATGGCAGTTTGGTGCAGTCTTTCTTTTGGCCTCCGTTTTGTTTTTAGACTTTGAGAAGACTTCAACGAGTACTTCTTTCTTAGTCTATGTATAACCCCCCCCCCCCCCAAAAAAAACAACCTAGAAAAAACTATACTTAATTAGTGTTTTTCCACTCATGTGGAACCAGAATACTATTACAAATCTTTAGATAAATATATATCACTATAGTTATTGAAAATACTATTAAAAAACAACTCACCACTTATGTTTAGTAGTTGAAAGGATACGTTATACAGTATGCAGAGTAGTCTCAACTCAGGACTTTCGGGCTAATCTCAATAATTCATCACGTCTGCCCTGATACTAAATATTGTTTTGGAATTAGAGCACTTACTCCCATGTTCCATGTAAAACTAACATTTTGATTTTAGAAAATGAGTCAATGTTATGCTCATTAGGTCTCTAACCATTCACTTACAAATTCATAATCATTGATTGTACACAATGGCTGTAATACCCTTCCTAATATAGGCACTTGGTAAATTGTCAACATATTAATACACCTCTTTTTCTATGTTGTTTTTCATGTGTTCTGATATCGAATGTCTACTAAATGATTGCTAATCTGTATGTTGCTATTTCAAAACAAATGTTACCCCATTTCATCTCATCTCTGGGACACGTTGAACAGATTTCACCACGAAACACATCAAATAATTATAACAAATATCTTATTTGATCTCACTCATGTCCGATGTCAGTGGATTCATAAGAATAATGAATACACCTTCTATGATGGAACCCATTCTTCAGGGAGATATTTAAAGGGGTAGCATAAATCGAACTGGATTTGGTTTGTTGGTAAATTAATGAACAGGCGTGGTTTATGGTGTTTGTCTGATAATACTCTGACACTGATTACTGGAACAGTTATCTAGCTGGTTAATGGATGTCAAAGTGGGCAGAGGGGAAATCTTGCATCATAGATGTTGATATGGATTGATATGGGACTTTTATCATCCTCATGGCAATGTAAATAGAACCCTTCACTGATATTGTGTTAGTACAATTACTAAACAATGTCAAGGATACAGTGTTGGGACTTGTTGTTATGCTGTCACTAGTGATATCAATTCAGTTTACATACTTTAACGTACGTAAATTGTTAATACACGCCTTTTTATTTATAGCAAAGACAGATACCATCCGTCGTTTCATTGTCATGCTTATCGCTTCCTCCGTTCCTTCGAATCTTGTTTACTTCTTACTAAATGCTTTTTTTCTTGCTCTGTTCTTCGTCCTGTCCTAACAACCGTCATTATTTCTGATGTTTTCCCCCCCTCCTTCTCTCTCTCTTTGCCGTCTCTCTGTGGCGTTTTCTTGGGCTTTCCCCTTTTGCCTTTAACGCCGTTTCAATCTCCTACCGCCGCTCAAAAGCCCGTAGTCCTCTTGGGAACTCGGTGACTTGCCTTTCGGGTCACATCTCTATGGAAGATTTGCAGACATCCAGGAGTCCCAGCATGGATTACCTTAGTAAGTTGACCAGGTCTAGATTTAGTATCTTTACCACCCCCCCCCACTCCCCACCACTAGCAGAGTTGTAAAATAGTGCTCCTCTTACTAGCCCGGGTACAGCTTGTACCTAGTCCATACATAGTCCATACATAACCCTAAATGCTTGGGTTTTTAGCAAATAAAAGTTTTAGTTTTAGATTTGTGTTGACAGCACATTCACCCTGGCGAGAGACAGATTTCTTTTTTTTTTTTTGGTAAATCTTTTTTTTGGCTGCATCATTCTGACAACTATGTCATTACTTACCTTTCTCCTTTATTTCTTTTCTTTTGCGGGTGGGTGTGGGTGTGGGTGTGGGGGGAGGTGTGTGTGGGTGTGGGTGTGGGGGGGTGTGGGTGTGGGGGGAGGTGGGTGTGGGTGTTGGTGTGGGGGGAGGTGGGTGTGGTGTTGGGTGTGGGTGTGGGTGTGGTGTTGGGTGGTGGGAGAGGAGGAGGAGGGCTGGCTGGGGGGGTTGGGTGTAAACCAGGGGGAGCCACTTTGTCGTCCTCCTGTGGGGAGTTTCTTCTTCCTGTCCCTGACGAGGTACCAACCCCCCCCCCCCCCCCTGGTGTAACCACCTGTCTCTGTCAACAGGCAGCCCCACCACCACCCATCGCAACATGAACTCCAGCAGCATGAACGACATCTCCGATAAGCCCGAGAAAGATCAGGTGAGTGGACCAAACACGACCCTTGACCCTCTTGCCTGCCTACCTCTCTCTCTCGCTCTCTCTTGCCCCCTCTCTCTCTCCCTTCTCTCTCGCTCTCGCTCTCGCTCTCGCTCTCGCTCTCGCTCTCGCTCTCGCTCTCGCTCTCGCTCTCTCTTTCTCTCTCTCCCTCTGTCTCTCCCTCTCGCTCTTGCTCGGAGAGGTAATGGTGCAGGTGATGATCTTTAAGAGCAAAAGCACTAGAGCAAAGCAATTTTCTACCAATGTACCCTCTCTCAGATATGTTTTTTTCTCAAGCCAGGGACCCCTTTCACCGGTACAAAAGCGTAAATAATGTACAAACGTTATTTTAATCGAATATGTCAGGATGTGCCACGGGGTGGTGTGAACACTCACATGGACTAATGATTGTTACTGTCACTCATCAAACCCATCATGTATGTACGTGTCTTCAAATGTGCTTCGCAATGTGTCGAGACTTCAGATCCAGAGAGAGCGAAGTGAATCCCGGGCGGGGGAAGGGCGTCCTGAGTGACTCTTTAATACACTACAAGGTCAAGATGTCCTTCGATGACATGACCTGTAGCTATAAAGCGTGTCTAAAGTTCACCTCTGGAGCTGTCCTCGTCTGCTCTGTGCCAGCTGAACCTAAACAGCTCTGGGATAGTTAAACCACATGCACGCACACACACATGCGCGCACCTGCATGAATGCACACACACACACACACACACACAGGCACACACGCACACCCTTGTCTTATTTTATGTATGTCCACATAACACACACACATACACACACTTGTATTATATTATTTATGTCCACATAACACACAGACATGCACGCATGCACGCCCACATACCCAGCACCCCGGGGACCCACCCCCATAGATGCTGCTCTCCACAACTGTCTGAAGATTTTTCCGTCGGTGGTGACAGGACAGAGCATCGGTTGAGCCACTATTTCTAGCCTGGAAATTGAAGGCTTTCTAGAAATGTCACCTCCAAACATGTCTGAAGAACCCATGAATGCATGTACTAGCAGGTCAATATATATAGAGGTGTATCGGAGTTGAATAGCTCACAAACAAAGCAGCATATCTTACTTTCCTAAACCAGCGCTGCCTGGGACGATGTGCTTCATTTCTCACCGTACATCCATTTGGTTGTAATTGGTTTTGTCTCGACCGCACACACACATTTGTCTCCCGATATATAATGGAGTTATTTTTATATCTGATCCATGAGATCGACGACAATCGAGCCAGCCCTAAATCTACTGCCTCAGCCGAATGGGGGATTATACAAGCATGGAGTCACCGTTTTTCTCCCGCGGGCGATAAAGCCGACCTCAGACTATTTTTACCTTAGCTTCTGGCGGCGGCGCAGTGCTGACTATGCAGCCTTTCAGTCACGTGACCCGGAGGTCTGTCACAGATTTCGCTCTGCAGGCGATGGCCAACGTCTTCCATCATTCTACATGCAGAATGTCACGGGGAGTACATCGTCTTGGCTGTGGTTTATCCATATTCATCATTCTCATGTGTTCCCCGTGGACTCCATTTGCGCTATGCTATTTACGATGATTACAATGTCGTCATTTAGCAGACGCTTTTTTTTTGTAGATGCTTGTGACTTCCAGTCAATTCAGACTCATGTCCAGAATGATTCATGTCATGTTTCGGGGGGGGTGGCAGTAGCTCATCTCACAAGTCCTACTGTTGGCAACACTTCTTTGATCCTCATTCATTCATGCATTCATTTATTCATTCAGCTATTCATTTAGCTGTAGGAGCTGGTCACTCTTAATTCAGCTGGCCTGAATTGTGTGCATACTGTCAAAAGCCTCTCTGCCTCTACCTGAGTCTGGTGGTGTGTACAGTTGGATATTTACTACTAGTAATTACAGGTTTATATATTTACCAGCAGAAAGTCACCACACTGGACAGAGTTTATCATTAACCGGCCGTTGACTGTGATCCTAGGAGGGGGGCCTCACTGAAACTCAGTGACTCTAGCTGCTTTCAGAATGGCTCTGGTCCCCTGTGGACAACTCTGCCATGACGCCATCAACATACCGCAAGGCGGGAACTATAGACTCTGGTTAGCCAGCTAACCTACTAGCTTGATTGTGTTATGATGTGTTATGGGCGATTACAATGCAGCGCATGGGGTTAAAATGTAACACTGCTCTGCCATGACATGCTTATCAGGTGTTTATATGATTGGCGTCTTTGATGTTTATATCGCCGTTCCATTAAGACTCTATTGTCAACTGAAATGCTCACCGATCAAAGTGTCATTGGGTGGATCCCATTCCGGGGAAAGGAAGATTGAGTCCCCTGAAAGGGGGTTTGTTAACCAGAGAGTGTGTAAAGATCAAGGGATAACCCTCACACCTCTCAGTGTCACAATATCTCAGAAAGTGAAGGTGATAAGAGGAACGTCTGAGAGGTTCCTTAATGTGCAGACAGCGCACACAGAACATGCAGAGCTCCACAGTTCCTCCACCTTCACCACCACCACCACCACCTCCACCACCACCACCACCACCACCACCACCACCACCACCACCACCTCCACCACCACCTCCACCTCCACCATCACCTCCACCACCACCACCACCACTGCCCCCACCTCCACCACCACCACCTCCACCATCACCACCTCCACCACCATCACCACCACCTCCACCACCACCACCTCCACCATCACCACCTGTTCATCTCCATGACATACAAAAAAGTCTCGATACCTCGGTCTCCATGTGGAATAGAGTCAGGATTTAACTTGACAGCTAAAAAAAAATACTAAATAATGAACCGAATATAAATAACAAAACTGGTTCAATTGAAAAGTAGAAAAAGCATAAACATAAGTGTGTAGCTGCATGAACGTGGAAGTGAAACAACCGGTTGTAAATACTACTACCACTACTATTAATATAAATATCATCACAATCATAACTCAAATATATATAGCGCCTTTCAAGGGACCAAAGGACCCACGGAATGCAGGTGGTTGTGTTTTAAATGTCTGCCCTGATATACGTACGTCTCGCTTAATGAAGAAGGCCGGCGGGTGGGCTCCTGCTGCTTCGCTGGGAACGTGACATTTGAACCGGGCTGTTCCCCTGCTCCCCTCTTTGTGTGTGCTCCCCCTCGCCTCGCAGCTGAAGAACAAGTTCATGAAGAAGTTGCCCAGAGACGCCGAGGCCTCCAACGTGCTGGTGGGCGAGGTGGACTTCCTGGACGCCCCGTTCGTGGCGTTTGTGCGCCTGCAGCAGGCGGTGATGCTGGGGGCCCTGACCGAGGTGCCCGTTCCCACGAGGTACTTGAGATTCCTGGGACACAAAAAAAACAACTGAAAAAAACAACAACCAAAAAGTGTTGTAAAGGAGTTCATGCTTGAGTTTTAAAAGGTCTGGAGTTGGGGTATTTAGAGGTGTTTATGGGTGATGTGCCGATGGGTGTGGATCCCAGGGAGTCTAGCTGACTACAGCGGTTACAGTTAATGGAGATCCTTCAATAAACAAATAATCAAATATATTATCCATTTGATCCATTGTACACACTAATGTATACGTGCAGAATGTGTCCTCTTGATTCGTTGGTATATTTCAGATAAGCTTTTTATCATATTATATTTTTGTTATATTAGTATATATTGCATTTACATGTACAGTAGGTTTCATGGATGTGCACACTTCAGCTCATTTACACTTTCTGAAAGGATAAGAAAACATACAGAAAGAAACCCTTTCATCCGCTCAGAGGAGCAACCATTGAACCAAGGAAGACAAACAAACCAGAAATTGGTGAACTGTAAAATGAACTGTAAACTCTGAGTTGTCGTTTAATCATTTATCTTCTCATTCCAGATTTCTATTCATTCTCCTTGGGCCAAAAGGCAAAGGAAAGTCCTACCATGAGATTGGTAGAGCCATCGCTACACTCATGTCGGACGAGGTGAGACCCCTGATTCATGCGTTCATGCATCATTAAGAATACAAACATCTGATGCCAAAGTGTTGGCGAATCATTGATCCTGATTGGTCAATAACGTTCCAAGGGTGTGCACTGTTGTTCAATAATGAGACACGTCTGCCTACAGTTGCAAATCAGTGCGCTACAAATCCAACATTAACAACAACCGTCAAATACAACCGACAATCGACCACATGTTTCCTTGACAACACAAAAACAATATACTCAAACCACCATGAAAGAATATTTTAATTTCAAATACAACAAAAGCATTTTAGGTGAAAGTAACTCATATCATTGTTGGTTTAAGCTGAATAAACCACTCTGGGGGTGTCCCGGTATTGGAAATAATAGAATATATAATAATAATAATAATAATAATAATAATAGAATACTTGGCAGTGAGCAACCATAGCTTCACTATTTTTGTTGTACTATTTTCATTATTTTCCAATAACTGGACACGTGGTTTATTCCCAACTTGTCCTTTAGTCCTATACTTTTAAACGCTGTAAAAGACTGCGTGTGTGAGTTTGAATCCCTTTGTGTCGTGTGTTAGGCTGACCTTGATGGGACAACTGAATGAGCATCGCTTTCCTCTTTTTTTTTTGTCAAGGTGTTTCATGACATTGCCTACAAGGCCAAAGACAGAGGGGACCTGTTGGCCGGCATCGATGAGTTCCTGGACGAGGTGATCGTACTCCCCCCTGGGGAGTGGGACCCCGCCATCCGGATAGAGCCTCCAAAGTCCGTCCCCTCGGCCGACAAAAGGTAAATCCGGTTAAAACACATTTAGCACCAATCTGAGTGTGGCTGGCACGTCTGTAATCTTGTGGATGAAAACCGGGACGATTTGGTAGTGAATGTTGACAACCGGGACGTTTTAGTGTCTTGAAATTCAGACCTGTACAGGACGATGTGGGGCCCTAAGCATGTTAGTGGGTCCCTTTGTATGTTTTTAGGGCCCTATGCATGTGTGTGTTTGACCCTACAGATGTGTGTGGGGCCCTATGCATGTGTGTGGGACCCTACAGATGTGTGTGGGGCCCTAAGCATGTAAGTGGGGCCCTTAGCATGTATGTGGGATGTGTGTGGGGCCCTGTGCATGTGTATAAGGCCCTACAAGGTGTGGGGGCCCTGCACATGTTTGTGGGGCCCTTAGCATGTATGTGGGGCCCTACGCATGAATGTGGGGGCCCTGCACATGTTTGTGGGGCCCTTAGCATGTATGTGGGGCCCTACCCATGAATGTGGGGACAAGTGAAACACAAGTGAAGTTTCTTGTAAATGTTGGAGAGTAGATTATTGAGGAAGAACTTCAGGGAAGTTCAGCACATTTGAGTTTGACTTTTGACTGAAAGCTCATCTCAGGGTTGCCTCAATGCATGCCGTAATGGCTGGTGAGGAGAAGCTCTATTTGCCTCCAAGTTTCCATATGACCTCTGGCAGCCTGGCATTAAACAGCACATACTGGTATATCACAGTTGTCTAGTTTTCACGTCACATATGAACAAAGAAAGGACTGTGATTCCATATTTGTAGGGTTTTTAAATCGCTCACACATTCTGTTAGCTCTTGTCCTTACGACCTAAATGTTGTTGTACTTTCTCAGTCCTTTGACGGGGTTGAACAAAATGTTTTTCCACTGGACTTTGGGGATGAAATAACATCAAGCATCCAAGGTTCCAGTCTCATCAAATATACGGCCCAAAAATGTCCCAATGACCTAGAAACATCGAATATGATTTTGACATAAGCGAGTACGCTCTCTTATCGATGGTCCAATGCATCTCCAATTGAACTTGGGACGTTATTTAGACGTTAAGCGTGTTAAATAAATGTTTGTTGTGTTTCTTCTGACAGAAAGAATATGTACTCTGGAGGGGACAACTCCCAGATGAACGGAGACATGCCTCATGGCGGAGGCCACGGGGGAGGAGGTCACGAGATCGGGGACGAACTGAAGAAGACCGGAAAGTATGACATTCACAGGCTCTTGAATGCTCTCTTCATGTCGGACCCAAAATACACACACACACACACACACACACACACACACACACACACACACACACACGGACACACACACACACACAGGCACGCACGCACGCACACACACAAAAAAATAAAAAAGATCTGCATAGTCTCTTATATGTCAGCAGCTGTGCAGGATGGAGTGACCTTTCACTTAGTTTTCCTGATATATAACATATATATAATAACTATATATAATATATTGTTAATAATATCAAGGTCACCCACCTCGCCAAAGACTCTCAAAGAAATTGAAATTGTATAGAGTTGTATGTTTTAATAACAAGCTAAAGCTAAAGCTTCATGCACTTTTTAATGCAAAAGGATGACACTAGAGGTTTAGTCTGATTCTGATGGATTTGGGTTTCTGTGTTATCATTATTATTATTATTATTATTATTGTTATGATAACTTATACCTCCTTTCCTTGTGTCTAGGTTCTGTGGCGGTCTCATACTCGACATCAAGAGAAAAGTGCCGTTCTTCATCAGCGATTTCACGGACGCTTTCCACATCCAAGCCCTGTCGGCCATTTTGTTTATTTACTTGGGCACCGTCACAAACGCCATCACCTTCGGGGGTCTGCTGGGGGACGCCACTGAGAACATGCAGGTCAGAGGTCACGTTGATATTGAACCGTGAACAGTGTCTAGGGATGGGCCATTGAGCATTCATGCCAATCGTTAAATTTAAGATTCAAGATAGTTTATTTGCCATGTGTAACAAGTACCGTGGAATACTTACTCTGCCTTCACTCCCGCAGTATGAATTTCAACAACAATACTACTATACTATGCTATACTATACTATACTATACTACACTATACAATACTATACTATACTTTGCAATACTATACTATACTATAAACAGCACTATACTATACACAATCAAAATAACAATAAAGTGACTAATGGATGAGAGATACATATAGCGGAAGAAAGCTGACAGAATGTGTGAGTGATTTAAAACCCCTAAAAATATGGAATCACAGTCCTTTCTTTGTTCATATGTGACGTGATACTGTGATATACCAGTATGTGCTGTTTAACGCCAGGCTGCCGGAGGTCATGTGGAAACTTGGAGGTAAATAGAGCTTCTCCTCGCCAGACGTTTAGTCACCGGTGTGACGCGGCCTGCAGTGAAGCAACCCTGAACCGGGCATTCAGTCAAAAGTCAAAACTCAAACGCGCTGTGATATATATAATCTACTCTACAATATGTCCATTATCTATACTCCTAGCCTCTTTTTGAGCCACTCAACAGTTAAAAAAAAATTAATAAAAAGTAAACATCTATCTCTCGGTCACCAACTAACTCTGAACTCTGCTGACTGTACCCTTTCACCGTCAATCTCTTCAATGGCCTTGCACTGTCATCATATCTCCCTACCTATACCTATAGTTTACCTATTTATTGTTTACATACCTGTATGATAGCCAAGCCTGTATTTACCGTATATATATATATATATATATATATATATATATATGAATCTTCAACTGTTGATATAACTGCACACCCCTGCTCATTACCTGCTGTATATACATTACACACAAATATATATCTTTATCTTGTTTATATAACTGCATACACCTGCTCACTACCCGTTGATACTTGTATACTTACCTCCTGTATATATATATATATATACCTATAATTCTGCACATATCTCATACCTACTCTATAAGTTATTTTATACCTTTTTTAGTAGACTGTTTTAACATCCTATTTAACCATTGTACATTTGATATATAACCATACACTTTACTGTAACATTTGCACTCTGGTGCCATGCCAAATATTTTCGCTGTACTGTACTTGTTCTGTGCAATGACAACACATTTGAATCTAATCTAATCTAATCTAATCTAACCAGGGTGTTTTGGAGAGCTTCCTCGGCACAGCCATCGCCGGCGGTTTGTTCTGCCTGCTGGGGGGTCAACCGCTCACCATTCTGAGCAGCACGGGGCCCGTTCTGGTCTTCGAACGACTGCTCTTCAACTTCAGCAAGTACGTTTCTCCGGAGTTCTATTCCTCCGATGGGGGGTATTCATTTTCCCCCCCGTGAATGAAAGTTGGAGACTCATTGTTGTTCATGGAACGCAACCCATTGAAAGACAGATTGGGGGGACAGATTATGCTACAATGTTTGTTATATTGATCCTTCTGACAAGGTGGGCCTGTTTTAGTTGGCGTGTGATCACGTTATACCCTTGTCTTATCTTTTTATCCCTTTTTAACTATCTATCGTGTGTGTGTGTGTGTGTATGTATGTGTGTGTACATTTCTCGGGAACCGGGGAGAATATTCCAGTGAATTTGCTGAATGTCAATCCCATTCCCAGTCGATCTCCCTCCCAAGTAGGGAGGGAGATCAGTAGGGGACCAGTAGGATGTGGGATGGCAGCATAGCTCCGTCAATTGGGACTTAGCTTGGGAACCGGAAGGTCACCGGTTGTAGTCGCCGAAACACCTGGGCACTACCGAGGTGTCCTTAAGCAAGGCACCAGACCCCTTACACTGCTCCCCGGGCGCTGTATATAAAATAGCTGCCCACTAATACTAGGATGGTTTAAATGCAGAAAAATCAAATGTCACTCTGTGTGTGTGTACATGTACACACACAGTAAAGACGATTCAATCCTCCAGATTTAGGGTAAAAACAAACCACGTCTCACGACGAATGTGCTTGTGAATCTCAAGTCATTTCTCTCCCGCCGTTTTTCCCCTCTTTAAGGGACAACGACTTCGACTACCTGGAGTTCCGGCTGTGGATCGGCCTGTGGTCGGCGTTCTTCTGCCTGGTGCTGGTGGCCACGGACGCCAGCTTCCTGGTGCAGTACTTCACCCGCTTCACCGAGGAGGGCTTCTCCTGCCTCATCAGCTTCATCTTCATCTACGACGCCTTCAAGAAGATGCTGAAGCTGGCCCACTACTACCCCATCAACTCCGACTTCAAGATAGATTACGTCACGCAGTTCGACTGCCTCTGTATGGCCCCCGCCCTCCTCGGTAAGACACCCCCCCCCCCCCCCTCCAGATACCTTCACCACGTCACTCATCCCGCCGTTGGGTTGTGCTAAAGGAGGGTTAGATTAGATTAGATTAGATTTGATTTGATTAGATTAGATTCAAATGTATTGTCATTGCACAGCACAAGTACAGTACAGCGAAAATGATTTAGCCTCTAACCAGAGTGCAAATGTTGCATTAAAGTGCCTGGTACTATATCATTTACAGTGGTTAAATAGGATGTTAAACTGTCTACTAGGTATAAAAACAGGTATAAAATAACTTATAGAGTAGGTATGAGATATGTGCAGAATTATAGGTATAAATATATATATATACACAGGTAAGTATACAAGTATCAACAGGTAGTGGACAGGTAACAGGTAAGGACAATGGACAGTTTTGTTTGCTTATTTTAATAGTCTATATATTATTCGATTATATTTAACCCAGTTTTAAGTACGACCTCTATGTCATCTGTGGCTGGTGATGCAACTAAGACTAAGGCTGAGTCGTCGGTAACGGAGTCTAGAAATGTCTAGAAGAACTCCTAAGTGTGAGTCCTGAGTACACAAGGAGTCTGAACTCATGAGAGCAAGACGTGTGTGAGTGTCGAGGACTAAATGCTAATTTGCGAGTCATGGTGGTGGTTGTTGTTGTTCTTGTTAAGTAGAAAAAGCCTTCCTGTTTACCTTCCTGGTTGAGAGGGGGGGGGGGGGAGGGCATCCAAGAGTCATTGTTAATCCCTTGCTCCTTTGAAAATATCACACACACACACACACACACACACGCACACATGCGCACACACACACCACATACATGCACACCCGAGAACGCACGTGTGCACGCATACACACATGCACAAACATGCACATGCAAACACACACACACACATAGACCCATGCACACATATAAACAAAAACAATCTTTCTCTCTCTCTCTCTCTCTCTCTTTCTCTCTCTCTTTCTCTCTCTCTCTCTCTCTCTCTCTCTCTCTCTCTCTCTCTCTCTCTCTCTCTCTCTCTCTCTCTCTCTCTCTCTCTCTCTCTCTCTCTCTCTCTCTCTCTCTCTCTCTCTCTCTCTCTCTCTCTCTTTCTGTGTAGTCTCTCCATCTATTTCTGCCTCTTTGTCATACTGCCACACACTCGCATGTCCGGCACCCTGCTGGCCTCCCATCATTACACCCCTGGACCCTCTCAGAGCACAAAACGGATAAACACAGGTGCACACAGACATAGAAACACACACACACACACACACACGCACGCACGCACGCCCACACACACACACACACACACACACACACACATACACACATACACACATGCATGCATGCCTTTCAAGTGCACAAAAATGTATGCAGAAACAGACACACACACACATACACAAAGGCACACACATGCATAACATTTGACATGTGTGGAGGTCTCCGGCGAGGTGCGGCATGGTGCCAGATGTTGACTGGTGATGAGTCAGCTCCGCTGAGCAGCTGGGGCTCTTTAAACATTCATAGTGTGCAAGTCATGGATCGGCCTCCTCACAGGGAACCCACTGACGCCGCAAAATACGTGTTGCGTAATGCTTTTAATGTGGCGGTCATGTGACCTCCTCTCTGCCTCTATGCTGAAGTGTTGTATCGCTTTTAATGTGAAGGTCACGTGACCTCCTCCATGTATATAACGTGAGGCATGTTTTTTGTTCACACAGAGAATAGTACGGATGACATCTCAGATCCGCTGGACGGCTCTTCGGTCTGGTTGTGGAACATTACTGAGCTGGTGAGGAAGGGTCTCCTACTCCTACACTCCTACTTAACACCACTATCTCAGGGAAGATGGGGGGACAGGGCAGTTCCTTCAGTGTCCTCTAGTGGTCCACACCTGTAGACGTCCTTGAGTTACATGTCTAACCCCCCAACATTCAATAACATTCAATAACATAACATTCAAACACAAATAAAAATACTGAAAAGATAATAAATATACATTTTACATTGAGTCAAAAACGTATATCACAAACAAATTGACAGTGCAGTCTATTGCCATATACATGTGGGTAAAAGTGTGTGTGAGATGATTAAATGTAAATCTTTCAAATCCAACCACTGTGTTCCTGAGTCTAATGGTGTGGTTCAATGTGTTTGTTCTGTAGCCTATGAACACCACCTGGTCGTCCCTCAGCAAGAAGGAGTGTCTGAAGTACGGCGGGGAGCTGGTGGGCAAGGCGTGCGGCTTCGTGCCGGACGTCACCCTCATGTCCTTCATCCTGTTCTTCGGCACCTACTCCTGCTCCATGTGTCTGAAGAAGTTCAAGACCAGCCCCTTCTTCCCCACCACAGTAAGGAACCACACCAAGGCTGCTCAGTGCCACACACCTCGGAGATCACCGTGAACCAGTGGTTCCCAAACTGGGGGGCGCGCCCATGGGGGGGGGCTCAGTTTGGGAACCACTGCCGTCAATTATCAGCAAACCTCTTGGATATGAAGACTTTTCTCCATCTTTTAGTGTGAGAAAAATAGTTTATTGTTAGGGTGTCGGCCTATGAAACCCTGTCGATAATTTGACTGTATCTGTGATGAAGGGCCGTACAAATACAGTTGACTTGACCTTGACCTGAGTCAGCCTTTGTCAGACACAACCAATAGATCCACTACAGAGGAAGTCAGTCTCTGCGCTGTGTTTTCTGTCCCCCAGATGAGGAAGCTGATCAGTGACTTTGCGATCATCTTGGCCATTTTCATCTTCTGCGGGGTCGACATGCTGGTGGGCGTGGACACGCCCAAGCTCATTGTGCCAACCGAGTTCAAGGTGAGGTTTGGGGGCTCGTTTTTTCGAACCAATTGCTTTAAGCAATATTATACTGTATATATAACATATTGATCCCCATCCAAGATAAATTGTTAAAACTGCTTGTAGTTTATTTGCCATATGCAAAAAGTACAATGGAATGCTTACTCCCCATTCCATCCCGCAGTATGAATTTTCTAAAACACAATACTCAAAAATAAATACTGTACACAATAACAATAACAATAAAAAGAACAATAAAGTGACTGATGGATGATTTGTACATTTGAATAATAGTTGAATAAATAGTATGCACATATTGTGGCTATTCTAAAACCTAACAACCTAGTGTTGTAAATGGAATTAGTATATTTTTGATACCAGTGGCAGTTTCAGTGCATCCCAACTCCAGAAAAGCATTAAGGTCTGTCCCTGTATTATCAGGATGTAAATCAGTTTATTCCCTGCTGAGTTATGGGAGTTTGGTTTCATTGTGAGTGATTAATTCAATTGATGCAGCCTAAATTGATGATTGATTCACAAGGACTGCCCATTCTGTTCTAATAAGAGAACATACTGTGTGTGACTAAAAGAGGAACAAATCGCGAGTGGCTGACTTCATCCGTGTGTGGGAAGGTTTCCCACCCACGATATGTAAATGCTGTTTTTAAACGGTTGAAAGTCTTTTGTCTAGAACCCTTTGCTCCGGTTTGCTCTCTGCCTGAAACATGTGGACGTCTCCGTATGCGTTGCTTGATGCCGGTGTGTACTGAACGTTTGTCAACCCCTCCCCTCCTCCCCTCGCTCCTCACCCCTCACCCCCTCAGCCCACAAGTCCCCACAGGGGCTGGTTCGTGCCTCCCTTCGGGGGGAACCCCTGGTGGGTGTACCTGGCGTCCGCTCTGCCTGCCCTGCTGGTCACCATCCTGCTCTTCATGGACCAGCAGATCACCGCCGTCATCGTCAACAGGAAGGAACACAAGCTGAAGGTCAGCCTTTCATCCATTAGCGCCAGCCACCCACCCACACTTAAAGGTGCTGTAGGGAAGATTTAAGAGTCATTTAGTTAGGAATGAAACAGCCGTCCGTCAGCTATTAGTGAGTTGAAATGCTCTGTGAGAATATCGGTTTATGACCAATCAGGGCTTCTCCCTTATTGGTTCAGAGAATCTATCTTGCCTCAAGATAGATTCTAAATCACAGGTGTAACCACAGGTGCGTGAAATTAAAGGTAGGGAGGGAGGGAGCAGAGGGGGAGGGAGGGAGCAGAGGGGGAGGGAGGGGATGGTTTGTTTAGGTTGTTTAGTTCCAAAATGTTGCTTTTCTGCTCTCTCTCTCTTCATAAATCTCGATTCTAACCTACAGCACCTTTAAAAAATAAATAATAATAATAATAATAATAAAAATTTAAATGCAGTGTTTGTTCTGTTCAGGTGGCAGTCAGGGTGGCGGGTAAATGCCACTCATTATGTGTAAAATGTCAGCGCTGAGCTCCTAATGCCAGTGTGGTGGTGGTTGTGGTTGTGGCTGTGGGCGGGGTGAGGGCTGGGGGTTAGGTGGGGCGGCTGGGAGAGGGGTGGTGATTGGTGGGTTCAGGGGAAGGCTAATCTCCGCTAGCTGCTGCTGCTGGGATGCACAGATGGGAAGACTGAGGAAGTGCCTCAGTCAGCTGATCAGGGAAGTCGGCCAAACTGTCCTCCGGTTACTCCCGCTGCTAAGAGGCCCGGCTGACTTTGAGCACAGTGTCAAGTTTATAACCGTTATGTGGGTTATTTAGTCTGTGTGGCCAAAAAAAAAGTCTCTCTTTGACCGTCAATCTGTGTGTCATCCCACAACACACACACACACACACACACACACACACACACACACACACACACACACACACACACACACACACACACACAAAGTTCAATAGTTCTAATACGTTTTTCCAAGTAACCGTATACAGCAGGTATGTAGGTATACAATAACATAACAATAACATCTCTTGTTACACACACACAAATGTAAACTCACTTAATTCAAACGTTTTAGGGCTACTGGCCCATGCCCCAATACACCATTATCCTTATCTACGTCATTATCTGTTAAAGCGACTTACAGTAGTGTGTTTCAACAAAGGTAGGTAAGAGAACACCTCGTCCCCAGAAGTCAAAAGTGCATTTCGTCATCATCACCACCATGCCCATTGTTGCTGTGTGTCCCTGCTCATGCGCTCACGCATACGTTGTTCTGGTTCTTGGCAGAAAGGGGCAGGCTATCACCTGGATCTGTTCTGGGTGGCCGTCCTGATGATTGTCTGTTCGTTCATGGGCCTGCCCTGGTACGTGGCCGCCACCGTCATCTCCATCGCGCACATCGACAGTCTGAAGATGGAGACGGAGACCTCGGCGCCCGGAGAGCAGCCCAAATTCCTGGGCGTGAGGTAGGGGTCGCTGGGATGGTCCCGTCCTGACTGAGACCCCCATCCCCCCGGTGGTCTCAGTCATTCAGGAGAAGCCTTCCCTCGTCTGTTTGAATGTTTTCTGATGTAGGAGCGTAGGCTTCATATGCATGTTTGGAAAAACGTGAAGATGGATCTACGTCTTCTGTTGGTTTAATTCGGAACTAAGGCAGTTTTCTGAAGATTTCCAAGTTAGTTTGTTTTACACAGAAACAGAGTCAATTTAGCCATTTCACAACACCCGTGTAAAGTCACACTCTCTTATATTCAAAGACACGGATGGTTCCCTGTCTATCTTTTTTGTTGACTGTGTGGAGTGTCTCTGGGTGTCATTGCCCAGGGCAGGTCTGTGCTTAATGACTAATAATAATAAGTAATAATATTACACTGTAATAATGTCTAATAATGTGTTCATGAAGAATGAACACTGCTTAGTAGTGAGGGAACTTAAAATCCCTCCACTGTTATCTTTGATAAACAGTTCTTGCTAGCTGAACGGCTACATCTCTATTTGTTTGTATGTAAGAACAAAAATTGTTGCTCTGTCTCCGTAGCGTGTCTTTGTTTGAACGATATTATCAGCAACAACACGGAGACAAAGCAGGCAAAAAGGCTTTAAAAAACAAAATATATTTTTCAAAAACAAGTTGGATCTGGCACTGCAGCTGAGAGCTGAACCAACAGCCTCCCGCGGTCCGGATGTTTCCCGTCTGTTGACGTACGAACGTTGACTGGCCTGTGAACGCCACACATGCCCCGTGGGTCCGCCTGCTCTGGCCTTCTATCGCCTGGGAACCAAGGAATTCAATTCATTCCAATGTGTACCTTATAATACCCTTTAATCATCTCTTACTTACTTTCATTCGGTGATGAGTCAGAATTCAATATGAGATATATATATATATATATATATATATATATATATATATATATATATTCAAGATTCTTTATTTTTGCCATGTGTCACAAGTACAATGGAATGCTTACTTGAAAATGTTGAAATTGCTGAATTTCAACAACAACACTTCACAATACTATGCTATACTACACTCACTACACTATACAATACTATACTATAAACAACACTATATACTATATGCTATAAACAATGCAATATACTATAAACAAAACTATACTATAACAATACAATAACAACAATAAAGTGACTGATGGATGAAATATATATATATATATAAATAAATATATATACATGTCTTCTGTAATGGTTTTTCTGCTGTGTTTGTATTGCAGAGAGCAGAGAGTCACGGGGCTGTGTGTCTTCCTTCTGACCGGCCTCTCTGTCTTCATGTCTCCCATTCTCAAGGTAAAGCACAATGAAAATGACCACCAAGTCGTACACACCTTGACCAACCAGTTGTGGATATGAGTTACTGCTCCACCTTTTGGTTTTGTTCTCTCCACTTGCTATATATATATATATCTCCTCTCCTCTCCTCTTCTGTATAGTTCACCCCCCTATATGTTTAACCTCAGAGAACATCTCAAAGTTGGATGGATTCTTTATTTATGGTTGTCTATGTGTCACAAGCACTCTGTGTGTGTGTGTGTGTGTGTGTGGGTGTGTGTGTGTGTGTGTGTTTCTCGCCAATGGCAGATGCATCTGATTTGGCAGTAGTTATTCACTAGTGGTTCACTGGCACAGTATAAAGTCGTCACGGAGGGCTCAATCCTGACAACTCATTAGGAGGTCTGCAGAGCGGAAGCGAGATCGTCGTTCTGCCGCTCGGCAGACGAGACGAGACGACGCCGCAGGAGGAGCGCGGGCGGGAGAATTAATTGTCACTTTTGGACGTTTTGCCGACGACGCGGGGAAACGGAGAGAGACAGAGAGAGAGACAGAGAGAGACAGAGAGAGAGAGAGAGAGAGAGAAAAACTGAATAATAACGTTGAGCTGACGGGTTCCTCGTCACCCACCAGGGCGGGCGAGGAAGAAGACCAGCGGTAATGTCCACCGTTCAAAAGTCACGGTGATTAAGAGATGGGCTACATAAGGCTACATCATTTTTTGCACTAATGCGTCGGAGGGGATCGCCAAGTGAGCCACCGGGGCTGAGTCAGCACGACCCGGTCCACCCACCCACACGTCTCCTGAGACACCCGGCCTTCTGTCGCTCTCTCCCTCCCTCGCTCTGGCCCGGGGGGGGGGGGGGGGGGGGGGGGTAGAGGTCACCGGGGGACACCGCCAACTAAAAGGTGGTGGGGTCGAGATGTTTGACCCGCTGTGTGGTTTTAGAGGCGTCACTCTGCTAGAGGAGGGAAGAGGAAGAAGAATAACTAACTTGGAGCCCTCACAAGGGCAATGAAACGCTCCTCGAAGACCTAGTGGCAGATTTGTTTTAAACACACCGTAGGTTGGCAGATATAAAAAAATAAGCTGAATAACAAAAATAGTCTAATTAAAAGTGAAACATAAGTCGTAAAAAAAGTTGGGGAAGTTGGGGAAAAAAGTGATCAAGATATATTCATGAGGTAGTTGGATGGATATGTCTGCGTAGTTCATCACCCGGTGTTGTTTTTAAATGATATGGATACGACCACAACAAACTAGGGTGACAAGGTCCCGTATTTTGATTGGCCCTAGTTTTCAAACGTCAAAACACAGACGCTTTTCTCAAAGCTGGCTTCTGTCCAATGGCTGTGAAGAAAGCAGGTCGAGGCTGTGTCATCACGGGGCTGGGATGTCAATCAAACTACACACACCTGGGTCAAGTACAGGTGAGCTTGTCACTGTGTTTGCTGCCTGCTGCGCTTCACCCAACGGGGAAAATGACAAGCCACCACCAAGTCACAAGCTATGCAGATTTAGGTGGAAAATAGATTCAAGATTCAGGAACTTTATTATATATTGAAAAGTACCACAGAGAAAAATAAATGCAGCTACAACAAAGACTGGGATCTAGATCTAAAACTTTATTGGTCACACAGTGAAATGTGTTCTCTGCATTTAACCCATCCTCGTATTAGAAGCAGTAGCTATTTTTATATACAGTGCCCGTGGCGCAGTGTAGAGGTCTGGTGCCTCAGCGGTGCCCCGGTGTTCCGGGGACTTGAGCCGGCGACCATCCGGTTCCCAAGCCAAGTCCTAACAGACTGAGCTACTGCCCCCCCCCCCCCCCCCTCAACAAGAAACGTTTAAGTTATAGTTATGTGAAATTAGTTATTTAAAACTTATGAGTCTCATGTTGAGAGCATGAGTAAAGGTTTGGAAATGTTCGGTACAATTTAATTAATTTAAAAAAAAAATGTATTAGACATTATATCAAACTTCTGCCTCTCAGTCAGAACAATTCTGCCTCTGTCCCACATTGTCCTACACGAACGTACTCGGATGTCCCACCTTATGACAAACACACACACACACACACACACACACACACACACACACACACACACACACACACAACACACACACACACACACACACACCTAACACTGTGTTGTTTCTTCTGTGGTCTGTGCTTGTGTACCCGTCCAGTTCATCCCCATGCCCGTGCTGTATGGAGTCTTCCTCTACATGGGGGTGGCCTCCCTCAACAACGTGCAGGTAAGGCTATCCTGGTCTTCACCTTGTCTCCATGTGGCCCCATGTGGTGAAGCTCATAGAGGCCCGCGGAGATGCCCGTGGTTGTGTTAAATGATGGCAGGGGGGTACCCGCCTAGAGCAGCGGTTCTCAAATGGAGGCACCTGTGTCCCGTCACAGGACTGCAGGGGAAACTTGGAACACTTCTAAAAATGTTCAAAAAAATTCTTTATCATCAATATAATTTTTACATTTGTTATGAACAGATGGAATACAATGACATACAAGTACAATTAAGTACAATTTATAAAACATTTGAATAATATTAATAATAAGTAACAGTAAGTAAAATAGTGATTTAAAAGTACAAGCCTGTGTTTCTCATTTAACTAAGCATTCGCATCACCCATGTCATGTTCATGTTTACATCAAAACACATGTTTATTATAGATATACATTTTTCTGATGGGGATACATACCTTGAGAACCACTGTCGTAGAAAGACAGTGTTTGAGAACATTTCAGGGAATGAAAACACTTGTAGTGTAGCACAGTGTTAGAAGCATGTGATTTAAACATGAAAACTGAACAGCCATACATGTTCCAGATTAGAGATTAAGGCTTAGGTGTTGGCGGGAATGGAAAAGTTTTTTGGTTTCGACGCCCTTGGAACAACTGTTCTCAGGCTTTATAATGGTAATCGCTAACTAATCATTAACTTCCTGTACTCATGAGACTTAATATTTAACATTGTGCTGTGAGATTGTGAACTGGTTAGAAAGCCAGAGTGTGTGTTTGATAATAGCACGTTTCTTGTGCTAAATTCAAAATAAAAAAACCAGGTTCCATTTCAAACTTTGCTCTGAACTCTTAACTATAATCTGTGCACTCTCTCACCCCCTCACCCCTCACCCCCCTCACCCCCTCTAGTTCATGGATCGTCTTAAGCTGCTCCTGATGCCGGCTAAACATCAGCCAGACTTGGTGTACCTGCGCCACGTGCCGCTGAGGAAGGTTCACCTGTTCACCTTCATCCAGATCCTGTGCCTGGCGCTGCTCTGGGTCCTAAAGTCCACCGTCGCCGCCATCATCTTCCCCGTCATGGTCAGTGGCTCCTACGCACTAGCTAAGGGTTAGAGGCTCAGAGGTCACTACGACGTAGTTTACTGAAGGGTAGGGGTCGTGTATGTACCCACTCCTGGATATATCTTTTATCAGATTATTAATTGTTTTTTAATATTAACAATATATGTGTGCACGTTATTTCGACGTCTACTTAATTACTCAAATTGAATGAATTCCAATGATGGAATGACAACGAAAAAATAAAAATGTACCGTTTTAATATCTCCTGGAAAAGCCTTTGTCCGAGTTACTCAACCAATCAAGTGAAGCTCTTGCTAGGTTGATGCCAATGCTCTTTGAGTGAGGGTTTTGAATTGTCTAAAATATTATATTATGTGTGTGTGTGTGTGTGTGTGTGTGTGTGTGTGTGTGTGTGTGTGTGTGTCTGTGTGTGTGTGTGTGTGTGTGGCTGTGCGTGTGTGTGTGTGTGTTTTTCCCAACGGTTCAGATCCTTGCTCTGGTGGCGGTCAGGAAGGCCATGGACTACATGTTCTCCCAGCAGGAGCTCAGCTTCCTGGATGACGTCATCCCCGAGAAGGACAAGAAGAGGAAGGAGGACGAGAAGAAGAAGAATAAGCGAGGCAGCGTGGACAGCGACGTCGAGGACGTAAGTGTGTGTGGTGGTGGTGTGTGTGTGGGGATACGATACAGGATACAGGGTAGGGTCTCATGCTATTGTTATTATTGAAACCAGGGCTACATGCTAGTCGGTCACATGTCAAAATCCTCTGAAATCCTCTTTTCATCCAAAAAAAAAAAAAAAAGAGATTCCTTTGCTCCACAGCGCGGCTGCAGCAGGTCTCCCTGAAACCAACCAAATGTATTTATGTATTTTCCGTATTTTTCCATTTTGATCCGACGTCTGATTTGAAGGAGAGCCGTGTGTGTGTGTGTGTGTGTGTGTGTGTGTGTGTGTGTGTGTGTGTGTGTGTGTGTGTGTGTGTGTGTGTGTGTGTGTGTGTGTGTGTGTGTGTGTGTGTGTGTGTGTGTGTGTGTGTGTGTGTGTGTGTGTGTGTGCCACATAAAAGGCCGATGGTGGGTGATCGCCCACCCCCGCCCGCTGGCAGGACGTGTCTCACGTGTTCTTCTCCTACCCCTTGTCTCCCCCCCCCCCCCCCCCATCAACAGTCTGACTACCCTTACAATGAGAAGGTGCCCAGCATTAAGATCCCTATGGATATGATGGAGCAGGAGCCCTTCTTAGCTGATAAGTCCTTGGACAGTGAGTAGAGCCCAACCCCGTTCCCCGACACGAGACACGGGAGCGCCTCCTTCTTCCTGCCGCTGTCTTTGTCCGCGTCTAATTCAGTTTCTTTCTCCACTTTTTTACTTTGTATATTTGTTTCTTCCTCCAACTGCCCGAACTGTCCAATGTTTTATCTCTCCCACCGAGAGTGATGCGTTACAACCGGCTCACTGCATGAACGCACTTAACTCCCTGCTTGGTTTGTAGAATTGTTTCATGTTTCTCAATGTCTTTGGTTTTCTTCTTTTATCCGTCGTTCTGGAGAATTCCTTTTTTCTTTTTTTCTTTTTCTGTTTTTTCCTTCTTCTGTGGCTTGACGTTCTTGCTCTTGGGTTTGTCTTTAGGTCTTGTGTTGTTTTGACTGGTGCCTTATTGAATAATATTTATAATAATAATAATTTCCACTCCAATGCCATGTGATGAAACTGTTTTGACTTCACTTCCAAACTAATTTGTCCTTGTACTGTTGTAAACAGTCCTTGTACTTCTTGGAAAATACTTTGAAACCAGTTATTCCTCGCTCTTCTCAACAATGATCAACCGAAACATAACTCACCCTTTTGAATGGCTAACAGCACACGCGGTGCAAGCTAGTCAATTCTAACCTTCTAACCTTCTGACCCACACCGAAACAAAATGGCGGACGACGTATATCATTTTTTTTGGTTTTCCCGCCAGATGGAGAGAAGTCGCCGGCTCTCCTTGACCGGCACACGACGTGCTGAGCAGCTGCGGTACTACCAGTCCAGCTATATGTCCAGGTGAGTGCCGATCCTCAGGGGTGGGGGAGGAGAAGACGAGGGTGGTTGGTTCGGGGGGTGCAGTCGTGCGTGCGGGCGTCGCATCACATGCACGCCGCATGCGTCGCTGATCAATTTACGGTGGCCCACGTACGCGTTCAGGGCGGTGCATTATGTAGGAGCTGCCTGAGGTCCCACCCAACGGCAGATCTTCTTTCAGGTCAGGTACATTGTTGTAATTGTTCTCTTTTCCTCGACCGTTTAGATACGGTTTAGTCGTCTTTTTGAAAACCGTTGCTTTTATCCAAAGCCAATGACGTGGATTCAGAGCCATGTCATTAAGGAGCAGGTAGGGGTCTAGGCGGCGTCTTGCTCAGGGAATGCCTACAGGTTAGACTTCAGACTTCAGACACAGAATAAATATCTTGTATCTTGGTGATGGAGGTTTGGACCCAGAAGCTTTCGCCTGGGCGTCCAACACCCTCACCACCAGACTACCACCCTGCCCCACAGTTCAGTTCCATGGGGGTCTGTGTTGTTGTTGCTGTCATCGGGCTGTGGATCCTTGTGTATATTGCGTGTGCCAACTGTATATCTTAAGATATATTTAGATTTCCCTTTATCCTTTAAGCTGTGTGCCCTGAAGCAACACAATGATGCACATTTCATTCAAGGAGCACACGGCGTGCACTCTGTGTCACGCCAAGCCTGGCAGTCCTACTGTCCAGCTGTAGTTCAAGGGGCGTCCCCCCTGACAAGGACAAGGACAGCTGAGTGGTGCCAGACCCTCACTTACCCAACATAGTGGATTCTCAGACACTGTTCAGACCACTCAATATGCTCCTCCTCCTGCAAGCTACAGCACTCACCTTGAGCTCAGCAGATCCTCAGCATGTGCCTGACAGATGCTGACCTGCATCTGTCCATTATAAACGATGACCGAGAACCATTAGAACAAAAATGAATGAGAACCAACAATAACCATTAGTTTTTAACACTGTCATCATTTCACGGTGAATGCCATCGTCACCAACACTGATGATCTGGCACAGGGCGCACATAGTGGGCTATCAGGCTTCAGGATCCCCCCCCCCCCCCCGCCCCCCCCCCCCATCCCCTCCTAAATAAACAACTAATCCCACTTGATCACACGATAAGGCAAAATTGCTTTGCAATCCGATTGGCCATGCGGCATGCCACTAAATCCTAGGGGCAAACCCTCAGGTTTGTTCCGTGATACCGTACTTCCCGGCCTTGTGTCAGAAGACTCCACTCCTCACCTTCACATGAACTCTGACCTCGACCTGCCCTGACTTAAAGTGAACCACTTGCCACACATTTGGCCAAGAGGAATTCTATGCTATTATAATAACATAATGAATAATGAATGTATCATATGTATTGATCTTTCCTATTTTATTTTCTCTTGATCTTTCTCTTTTACTTTTCTGCACACAGATACACAAATAGCGAATAGGAATATTTTTACTGTAGAATTCTGTGGCTATATATATATGTGTGTGTCTGTCATGGATGCTTTTATATAGCGCTTTTATCCAAAGCGCTTTACAAGTCATGCCTCACATTCACCCATTCATACACTGACGGCGGAGTCTGTGTGTGTGCATCTGTCTGTCTGTCTGTCTGTCTGTGTGTGTGCGTGTGCATCTGTCTGTCTGTCTGTGTGTGTGTGTGTGTGTAGGTATGTGCAGTAACCGTGTGCCACACATCCTAAATCTCCTGTCTTCTCTCTGGTTGTCCAGCCCTGAGATGGACCCTCTAAAAGGTGTACCTCAGATTAGGATAGACATGGACCCAGACGACGAGGAAGACGAGGAAGACGAGGAAGACGAGGAAGACAAAGGTATCTACTGGAAGAGCAGAGGGTCTGAGACGTCCCTGTAGTTAAATGAATCAACCGCTGCAGGATACGATAACAACGCTTATGAGAAGGGAACTCACAAACCACCGGAAGGATATTAAAAGGTACACTCGATTACACTAGTAGCTCGATTGAACTACTGACAAGAGAGATGACTTTATCTGATCTCATGTGAGCCCGTGATTTTGTCGTGTTTTTCACTATTCTTGAGTCTTGCCGTTGCACCACCTGAAACGATGATGGGTGTCAGTCCTCAATACCATTCTATGCAATCCATCGAGCGTCTCTATTTAGGTTCAAGAACAACAGACAAGGCTGCAGTGTGTGTCGTAGTCGAGAAAAACTCTCCTTGCTGCTTTTATATCCTAATATATATTTTCTGTTTTGGATTTTTATATAAACTGAATTATTCTAAGGATATTTTCCTGTAGCAGGAAAATTATATTTTTTGTGTGTAGCTCTACCTCTTGATTTAGATTCAACGCTTATTGTGAAATAATGTAGATCGTTTTTTAAGCAGCATATTTTATTAAATATATTATTTCCCCCCCCCCCCGGTTCTTCGGATGAAAGAGTTAAAGATTAACTGTGTTTCTTCTTGATAGGGAAATGTGTGTAAAATAGAGATATACATGGAACATTTGATAAACATACAATGTTACCCTAACCCTAACCCTAACATACAATTGTAATTAGTAATTTAGCTCGGTTGGGAAACATGTCTACTTTTTACTTTATTTTTTAATCTGACTCAAAATATTTGTTCTGGCTTTTTAATGTGACGGTTAATTAACAGCTCGTACTCTTTTTGGTGAAATGCTTTAAAGATCTAACCGTCGGTCTTAAATCATTACGTTACTTTTGGTCTTTATAATCATTGTGTTGTTGTTTTTTTGTTTTGTTTCACTGGTTGAATAACTTTCCACGTTTTCCCCTCAAGCCAACTAAGAATACGTGTCGTTGTATTGCTTGCAAATTACTGAACCGAAGTGGCTTATGGAGAGGGCAATGTGGTGTGATTTGGACTGTCCTTTGCCCAGAGAAATGTACTCCTCAAAGGGAACTTCTATTGGAATAATGTCAACAGAAACAGGTAGTATGAAAAAAACCCCTCCCTGACAGGTGAATGTTGTTCAGAGTAACAGAGGAATCTATCCCCTACCTAAACCTACCTAAACTAAAGCACGAGTTGCGTTCCCTACAGTGAGAGGCAGTAAGATGGCAACAGTCAGTCACACACACACACACAGATGAAGTAGAGTGTGAAGACTACTAGGAATAAGTGGTTGGCATTGTGTGGACAGCATCGTCCTACGACACACGGGGTGTCCATCTATGACTATTGTCTCTGTAGCATACGGAATAAGACTACTCACTCACTGGCATAACACATAAAAGATTAAAGAACTCTTTGCCTTGTGACCGCAAGGCAAAGCAAGGCAACGCGAGTGTGAGTGCAGGTTGGACCCGATAGACCCTGGACTGGACGTCTCCAGTCCGTACGTAACACGGTGGGAACCGGTTTGTGTTGGTTCCTTCTCTTCTGTGGCACGTGTGACGTGGGAGCCGAGCCGCCTTCTTCTTCCTTTTGTAAATCATGTACATATCAGGTCATCATGTTGGCCCCGCACCAAGATGCAAGATGTCTCCTTTTTATCATCCATGTCCTCCATGTTGTGTTTAATTTAGTTTCAGTCGTTTTGTCTTTCCCGAATATGAATACATTATAACAAAAATAATAATTTATACTTGTGATTCTGATCATGGTTTTAGCATATATATATATATGTGTGTGTATAATTTATAAAATGTCTCATCATGAGCATGTCAGCCTGCAAATGTTAGTCTACACAATACTTGGATAAAATTAACTTGTATCACTATTTAGGACAGGTAAAATGATTTATTTTAGAATTTATATTTTTCAAATGAATTGTATATTGAAAATAAAGACAATTATTATGACACTTAAGAGACTGCATGGCTGTTCTTTAATTAATTTTACATTAAATACCCTATGCCTATATAGTTGAGGTCGGGTGAGGCTGAAATCACAAGCACAATGGCGCCATCTAGTGGCTGTTTTATTAGACTCGCACTGCACTGCCATAATAATAATAAACACAATTAATAAAAAACCCACACTCGTTTAAAACGAGTGTTTTGTAGGATATGGAATGTTATGAGAAGCATTTGTTGTATTTACTTGTTTCATTAAAATGTCACCCATGTCACAATCATGTTAATGATTAAGCACAAGTGGTGATTGTGACTTTGGTTTTGTGTTGATTGTAGCGGTGATTGAATGTTATTGAATAATGAATAATATTTAAAAAAAAATGGTCTTAAACAGTTGTCCCTTTCTGCGCCACTAGAGGGCAGTCGAGGGCCTCGGGTCCAGTGCGTGCGTGTGCGTGTCAGAAATAAGCAAATTAATATACAAATAATATACATGAGCGTCACAGTAGTAGAGAGTATACAATAGAGAGAAAGTTTCTCTGACATGCAGTGTCTCTGTCCGATGGTCCATGACTTTCTGTGACATTTCCATGTGATGGTTACCCGATAGTTCAAATGTATTCTGCAGGATAAATCGATATTCCCTCTGAAAGGATGAGTGTAGAGAGAGAGAGAGAGAGAGAGAGAGAGAGAGAGAGAGAGAGAGAGAGAGAGAGAGAGAGAGAGAGAGAGAGAGAGAGAGAGAGAGAGAGAGAGAGAGAGAGAGAGAGAGAGAGAGAGAGAGAGAGAGAGAGAGAGAGAGAGAGAGAGAGAGAGAGAGAGAGAGAGAGAGAGAGAGAGAGAGAGAGAGAGAGAGAGAGAGAGAGAGAGAGAAATTAAACGTTTCCAGTCGATGTTACTCTGACCTTGATTGGTTAAAATGTGATGGCGGGTATCTGAGGATTTGATCTTTTGGCAGTCAGGTAGCATCTAGACTAAACATATATTTGTAATGTGTATTTATTTTTTATTTTTGTTGTTTTGTTGAATTTGTTTTGTGTTCGTTCGGGTTTTATGTTTTTATTTCTTCCACTCAAAACGTGTAAAGCGCGGCTCACCGTGACACCGTTGGTGAACTAAACAAAAACCAAATAGTCTGAAACAGTTGGCTTTAAGTCTTCTGCGATCCAAGTGCGGACACATTCTTTAGCACCTCAGGCTGTCCCTCTCCAACCGGAGCTGGGCTAGGCTTACACACATTGATTCTTCTTTATCTCTGCTCTACAAAACACAGCAAACCAGGTGAGACAAGGGCCACGGGGTAGCCTGAACAACGTGCTTCTTTGGAGTCCAAACTGCTTATTTGTTACAGTCCCTGGTGTCTTTTCTTATGGCCTACTGTTCTGCTAGCACATCGGTAGCCAGACTACTGATGCGAGACACAGAGCAGAGAGCCTGAACTCTTGAGGTCCGGACGTGAGCGTGACCACACTGGCTGGCCTACTTCAGCGGCTGCCTTCTCGTCACAGTGGGGCTAAGCTTCTATGCACAACAACAACAACAACAACACCAACACCACCAACCACAACAAGCACAATCCCAACACCATCATTTCTGTCTGACTTACGGCTCACACGGTGTCATATCAAGTTTTAAAACATGATGGCCTTCTCTTTTCATAGGTCATCATAAACCTCATGTTGAATGGGAGCTTTTGGGGGTTTATGGACGGCAAACAAGAGGTGATGTGAGAGAGGCCGTTGAAAGCGACGGTACGCCGACAAATCGATACATTGTTTGATTCCGAATTCATCATTGGTGTATATATTCTACCAGCCTGCCTCTGGCTGGGGGGTCCAGAACAGAGCTCAAGCTCAGTGATGTCAATAGTCACACCTCCACTTGTCACCTCATAGTTCCACTTTCCAGGTGAGGCTGACGGAAGCCGGCCTATCAGCTCGCAGTAGCTGTGAGGTGGGGAGACACACTGCATGGGATGTCTGTGAGAGACATCTCATTCACACACACACACACACACACACACACACACACACACACACACACACACACACACACACACACACACACACACACACACACACACACACACACACACACACACACACACACACACACACTCCAACACAGACACGCATGCATACACACAGACACGCATGCATGCACACGTACACAAACACACATGAGCACACACGCACACACAAGGGAATCGAACACGTGTACAGCTGGAAGGCAGTATCCCGGTCCCCTAATTGCCTTCTGAACCTCTGGAAACGATCTAGAAAGACTCACATTGTGCTATTCAAGTTGGAATGGATCTGCAGTTGACACTGGAAACGTGACTGGCTTCCCCAGTTGACAGAGAAATATTTTGTGAACTATTAAACATGTTTCATATAGGGCACAAATTGGTGTTGTTATCCCACACACAGAGAAGCAGAAAACGTTTTAAATTCAGAGGTGTTTATTCAATTATTTTCACAATACAGACGCATTAGGCAAGAGCCCATTTTCTCTAAAAAAACAAATGCTAAAAAAGATTTCCGATGCTACGTTTGGATGAAGAAGATAATATGTTTATATATAAAACAGCTGAAAAGCCATGAAACTAAAATACTAAACGTTATTAAACTACACGGGTTGCCTGTATCATCTCATGTGGTGGGTAACTGGACAAAGGGACCAATTACAGCCCGCGTTTTCCAAATCACTTACTGCTTCATGTCTGCGTGCTTTCCATTTCCACCTGGATGACACTTTACCTCCGGTGTGCCATTTACCCGCACACATCCATTTCCTTCGGATTGAGCGTCATAATGCCTCGCTAGTACTGGATACGGGTGTGTGTGCGTTGGCGACACGATCGACACTTTACTATTGGGCGGGTTTACCCAGAATCACCTGCGGCAAGTTCTTGCTGTCGGACAGCAGTTATCAGAATCATTTGTGTTTGGACACGTCTGTAAATTAACCTCCTTCTGCTTTGTCCACAAATGCCCCAACGCCATTTGTTATCCCTGTTGGTTTTCTTTCAATTTCAATTATCGGGCAAAAAAAACAACACACAAAACAACAGCTCTATGTTTTCTATAGTTTAGGACTATATTCGATAACAATGGGTTTTCGAACAGGCATTTTCCATTTTAAAGACGTGTACAATGTGTAGAGTAGACCCAATTTACGCCGGGCTAAAACGGGGCCTGGCCGTAACTTTTGCCCAGATTTCTACGTTGACGTTCGGGTTTAAGCGCTCACCTCTCCCATCTGTCGAATGAGATATGAGGCCCATATTAACATGATGAGACACCAAAGCAAACCGCCGTAGCCTTCATCTGCAGGCTGTGAATCATTTAGGAGCTACATTGGGGACAGATTGCCCTGCAACATGTCCTTCGTGGATTTATGCCACCTACCTAAATGTGCGTAACGCAGAATATCTCTCACATTAATACCATACTATTACATTACATTACATTACATTAGAGTAATTTAGCAGTCGCTTTTGTCCAAAGCGACTTACAATATAAATAAGTCGCAAGCTATAAGCTTGTAGATCACTTTCACCCCCCCCCATAAGTTTCCTGCATGTGTTCACATGTTTTTTAGTTCAATATAATCCCAGTCTAGTTTTTTCTATGTTATACTGATGCATAAATTCTGTCATTCAAGATTCAAGACGTTTTTCTTTGCCATGTGTAACAAGTACAATGGAATGAATTGGAACAACAACACTATACTATGCTCTACTAAACTATGCAAAGTGACAGGAGTGCAGCAGCATCGTGAGTACTGTGCAGTACAGTATAGAACAGTGGTTTGCTGGTGAGATAGCTGTGCTATTATTCATGTCAAAATGGGTTTCTGGTACAGAAGGCCCTCTCAGTGTGGGATGGTTGTAATTGTTGTTGTAAGTGCATTGCGGGTGGTAGCCATCTCCTTGTGCCGTGGTGGATGTGCTTTGTGGTGTGAACGTCAAAAGGCAGGAAGTGGGCTTTGTCTCTGGAGTGTACCTCCTCCTGAACTTACCGGCTCCATCTTCACACTGCTCCTTCACACCATCCAGTCAGTCAGTCAGTCAGTCAGTGAGTGAGTGAGTGAGTGAGTGAGTGAGTGAGTCAGTGAGTGAGTGAGTGAGTGAGTGAGTGAGTGATACATTTTTTCTGACATTTTTTCAACGACTTTTTGGTTAACTGTGGTCAAAAAACAAATTCTGAACATAAAACCCAAAACAAAGGGCAAATTGAACACACATTTGCTGAAACCGAGGAGTGTGATTTTCTAAATCGACAGTTAAGTGATTCAACCACAAGGCCGGCTCAATTAATTGATTTAATTGAATTGAAATTGATTTTTTATTTTTCGTATTGCGAACATCCCCACAAAAACAACTGTAACAAATGTCTTTGCTTCTGCCAGTCTCTCACATGGCTGTGTGGCAGCTTTTCAATGTGCTTTCATACAATAGCGGTGCTGAAGTGCTATAGACCAGGGGTGCTATAGACCAGGGGTTCTCAAACTTTCTGGGGCCAGGGACCCCTTACAGGGAAAAATAAGTTCCAAGGACCGCCTCAAAATCGGAACACCAGCCTTGGAACAGGCTTTCTACCATTTATACCACTAGATGCCATTCAAACTATTTGTATTTGTATTCTAAAAATGTTCAACCTGAATACTTCAGACCCGTTTCTTCTGTAATAAACAGAAACACATTTATATTTGAATCATGTTAATACCACTTATATACTTTGTATATATAATATATATAATACACTTATTTAACAGTAACAAGACATAGTCCTCTGACTATGAACACTAACAAGACAGTCCTATGACTATGAACAGTTACAAGATGAACAGTAACAGTAACAAGACATAGTTGTATGACTATGTAACAGTAACAAGATGAACAGTAACAAGACATAGTTCTATGACTATGTAACAGTAACAAGATGAACAGTAACAAGACATAGTCTAATGACTATGAACTGTAACAAGATGAACAGCAAAAAGACAGTCCTATGACTATGAACTTTAACAAGATGAACAGCAAAAAGACAGTCCTATGACTATGAACTTTAACAAGATGAACAGCAAAAAGACAGTCCTATGACTATGAACTTTAACAAGATGAACAGCAAAAAGACAGTCCTATGACTATGAACTTTAACAAGATGAACAGCAAAAAGACAGTCCTATGACTATGAACTGTAAAAAGATAAACAGTAAAAAGACAGTCTTATGACTACGAACTGTAACAAGATGAACAGTAACAACAGTAACAAGACATATTCCTATGACTATGAACTGTAACAAGATAAACAGTATAAGACAGTCCTATGACTATAAACTGTAACAAGATGAACAATAAAAAGACATTCCTATGACTATGAACTGTAAAAAAGATAAACAGTAAAAAGACAGTCTTATGACTACGAACTGTAACCAGATGAACAGAACAAATACATAGTCCTATGACTATGAACTGTAACAAGATGAACAAGACATAGTCCTATGACTATGAACAGTAAAAATATGTGGCATAGTCCTAATAAACCCATATGTACAATGACCAGTCTAAGGCTGACTTAGGGCTTCAACTTTCAAATAATGAACATAATGCTCCTTTTTCAAATCATTGGTAGAAAGCTCTTTACAAATCACAACAGTTTTACAGGACACATCATAGTAATTAAGCCCATGCCCACGTTTTTTGGCGTATGTATTCCTCACTCTTTAGATGGAAATTTTCTCAATTTAGCTCGTATGGGCTTAGCATGACTTGACGATGTGGACTGACCGGACTGACTGAAATATTGATCCGTTTTTAGCTCACAAGCTAGCGGGATGGCTAATTAGCAGAGCTACGCAGCAGCAGAAAAGGTTTAGTGTGAGTGAAGTGAATAGGTCATGATAGGTGTGGCGTGTCACAATCACATCAGAATTTCTATGGGCCCAAAGCTAACATGGGTAGAAGTAATGAACACAACATGCTTGTTTGATTGGCGCAAATGGTCCCCTTCTGTAGATATGCATTTTTTTTAACGAAACGGGGCAATTTTCCAAAAACATTTTTATTATATAAATTTTTGCAGCCCCCTGGCTATGGCTCGCAGACCCCTGGGGGTCCACGGACCCCAGTTTGAGAACCCCTGCTGTAGACAATACGTCTACAGAAGTCCTCCACCTGGCTTTCACTAGACAATCCCTGAAAGAGACTGAGACTTTTTTCCTCAGACAGAGGACTGCAACACACACCTCCTCAAGGTCAGGGGTCAAGTCAAGTCAAGTTTATTGTCACTTCACAGTTTACACAAGTATAAAGCAGTGATGTGAAAATCTTATGTGCAATACCCGACGACAGACAGCAGTTATAAAAATAAGATAAAAATAGAATAAAAATAGAATAAAGTTTAAAAAAAATAATAATAATAAAAATGCAATTTATAAAATGCTAAATATCGGCACAGAAAAGAGCAATATGTATATATAAATCAATGTAATAAAATATACATTGTTATATGCTATACGCCCTTGTTCAGCAGCCTGATGGCCTGACTGTGGAAGCTATCTCTAAGCCTATTTGTACGGCACTTGATACTGCGGTATCGCCTGCCTGACGGTAACAGTGAGTACAGTTCGTGGCTGGGGTGGGTATTGTCTTTTATGATGCGTTTGGCCTTGGCCACCGCTGATTGTATATATCCAGGAGGGAGGGGAGCTCACCTCCAGCGATATACTGGGCCGTCCCACCACCCTTTGAAGCGCTCTGCGCTCGAGTGCGGTGCAGTTCCCGTACCAGGCGGTGATACACCCTGTAAGAACACTCTCCATGGTGCCGGTATAGAATGTTCTCAGGATGCGGGGGCCCATGCTGAATTTCTTCAGAAGCCTGAGGAAATACAGGCGTTGTTGGGCCCTTTTCACCACGTGTGTGGTGTGCGTGGACCATGTGTGGTCCTCGGAGATGTGCACGCCGAGGAACTTGAAGCTGCTCAGGGATAGAGCTTCCAGTGTAGAGCCTCCTGCCACAATACGGACTGCTTATCCTAATCTACCCAGCATAGCTGGATTTAGGGTTGGCTGCTTCATCTTCTCCTTCAAATGGGAGATTATGAGTTGCCTATGCAGGTACCGCCAAATGTACTTTGAAGGGAGTTATACGAATAAATCTGCCACTGTACTGTGTAGTGTACAGCCCTCTTCGTGTGTCGCCCTTCAGCTTCAGCAGGGACTCTGTGGGTTCCAGGTAATTACTGGGCAGTATTGTGTGGTGGGCCGGCCGTTCTTTCTTGAAAGGGAGGCATGGGATGAGCTTGTGAGAGGAAGTCTTGCCTTTCCTTTACTAGCTTCACCCCTCACTCTCACCACTGGAGTCAAGGTTGACGACCTGGAATCAGCACCGTGCGTCATGCCATTTAAAACTGGTTTGCCTATTTTTAGTTTTACTTACACCTGCACTGTGTACATTTTTCAATCGAATTTGAATAGCACAATCAAGTGGCTTGAGTTGGGGCTACAGTTTGATTTGAGTACAGATTTGAGTCCAAAAATGTATAATAAATTGATTCAGAGAAGAATTCCCTGGATGGATTGACTCATGGATGGGCGTGTTTTATTATTGAGAAGCGTCCTAGTTCAGCTGCAGTATAAAACTTATTATCAAAGAGTTTTTCCATAGTTGTATTTTATTTAGTCGTCAGTGTGTCCATATGTCCCCAACCCCATCCAGCCCACATTTAGATGAGATTCTAAATGGTATTTAATTGGCCTGACCTGATACTTGCCAGTGGTAAATTAGCTTCTAATGTTGTGGTAACATTATTGTTTTATATAGCGCTTTTATCCAAAAGCGCTTTACAAGTCATGCCTCACATTCACCCATTCATCAACACATTCAACCACCGACAGCGGAGTCAGCTAAGCCCTTTATCTTCTGTAAAGGTCAGCTATAAGGCCTGTTATATATAATTATCTCTTACACGGGCCATATAGAGTGTCATGAGCCATAGGAGTCAACATAACACGACCAAGATTATGGGACCTGGATTCTGCATCAGTTGTTGATAGAGATCAATAAGCGATTTGTATCCTTTTCCCATTATATATTTTATATTTTATTTGTTTAATTAATTGTTTAGTCAGTCAGAAGAAGCAAAAGTGCTTACGGCTAGATCTTATGGGAACAAACTCACCATACGATCGCCAGAGAGGATTGGAGACTGACCTCAATCTTATTATTATAATATGATTCGATATTATATTTTGAAGTGTGGGGAAAAAAAGTGTCTGCTTGACTTTAGCATCTTTCTATATTCTCTTTGTCTATATTTCATCTATTAATTACACAACATCAATGGACTTTTCTGAATTTATTCCTATTCGATTTGCTGTTTAATTAGCCATTTGTTTTAAACAGTGACTTAGAAAATATGAACTGCAACTTGCTGAATAAAAATTCCTCATTTCCCATTAAATCTCCTTATCGCAAAAGCTGTCTGGTTTCTGGTTGCTGTCTGGAAAATAACATTCAAACTAAACCATTCAACGTGTGTTACGGCAACTGCTCTGTCTCAGACCGGAAAGCGCTGCAGAGGGTGGTGAAAACCGTCCAACACATCGTTGGATTACCCCTCCCTGCAATAAAGGACTACCCACCACAAACGGTGTCTGAGGAAGGCACGTAGCATCATCAAAGACACCTCTCACCCCAACCATGGACTGTTTACCCTCCTCCCCTCCGGGAGGCGCTACAGGAACCCTTGTTCCAAGTCAAGCAGGCTCAGGAACAGCTTCTTCCCCTCAGCTGTCATCTCTCTGAACTCTGTACCACGATGACAGCCGCCCTTCACCCCCCTGCCCGCCACTGTACATTGTATATTACGTATGCAGTTTCCTGTAACATTTGCACTCGATGGTTGAATCGAGCCGCACGAGAGACAAGGAATAGCGGTTTACTTGACAACGTGGTTTAACGTCGTGCTGGAGATCTTAAGACTGGTCGCTGGTCGCCGTTGGTTCACTTTTCCGGTCCCATTGTCAGTAATCAGTAATTGGCCATGGAGTTTAATCCAATATAGTGCAGCCTGGTACGGCTACATAGAATTAGATGTTATAAATCCCTGTTTTGGTTTTGTTTTAGTTTAGTTTTGTTTGGTGTGCTTCTTCAGTGCAAAAATCACTGAAAACATTGAAATATTGAAAGCTGAATCTATTGTTGGCTAAACTGAAGTCCCAAGGAGGCAAGTAGCATGTGATGGACTGCTGCTAGCCCTGGCCCTGTGTGTGTGTGTGTGTGTGTGTGTGTGTGTGTGTGTGTGTGTGTGTGTGTGTGTGTGTGTGTGTGTGTGTGTGTGTGTGTGTGTGTGTGTGTGTGTGTGTGTGTGTGTGTGTGTGTGTGTGTGTGTGTCACTGAGCCATTCCCACTGGGAGTTTCTTCAGATCCTGAGTTTGAAATGCCCAAGGCTTCATGTGTTGCAGTGTGTGTGTGCCGCCACCAGCTGGCGTGTGTCCTGTTCCTCCCTGAAGATGATGAACGACGATGATGACCTTGTAGGTGTCACTGTCTCATACGAAATAATAACCATAAAAATTGTATTTGCCATGTGCAACAAGTGCAATGGAAAGCTTATTCCTCATTCCCGCCCGCAATAGGAATTTCAACAACAATACTATACTATGCTATACATAGATAGGTAGATATATAGATAGGTATATATTGTTCTAGATATAGTTGCATATTCAACTCAAGACACTGCCCTCCCTACAGTTCACATGCTCAGGAAGTCGGCCTGAAGGATCGTCTACTGCAGTGGTTCCCAATCTGTGGTCCGGGGCTCCCCTCAAGGCAGGGAGTGGGGGGGGACGCCAGAGGTCTTAGGGGGGGGAGGGGGGGGGTGTACGGAGCTGCATGTATTTTGAACCTTCAAATAGACTTTAAATCAATACATTCTCCCATGAAAGAAACTACTATCTTTCATACAATTCTGGCCACTGACCTTTCAAAGGGTTTCTAATGACATTACAGCTTTGTATGACATACTGGCAATGGAATTACAATTGATGATTTATCTCTTATCTCTTTTTTCAAATTAGCCGGGGGGTGTGGAGGCTCCAACAAAAACAGGTTGGGAACCAATGGTCTCTACCCAACCAGACCCAGGAAAACTTCTTAGGGTGTTGGCCGAGTCTTTCTCCCTTAACTTTGGTTAACGAGGCCTTCTCCTGTTGATTGGTTGACACCAGAGCTTACGATGTTATGCAACACACCAGATATAAGGATTCTAAGGATTCTAAATGGAGCGCAACGTGAGCTGCCAGATGCTAATGTTTCAGTGGGGCATACGCAGAATTCATTCAGCACTGTTTCACCGCTAAGACGGTCACATTGGAATAGAGGCGGCAGCACAGGTGTGTCCTTGTTAACCGTTGATGCGATGTTTCAGCTACTCAGGGGACAACGTTTGGAGCTGTTTGGACACTGTGGTTGCTGTTGCTATGCCTGTCAAGCTTTCACTTTTTCACTCATGTGTTTATACTTTCAGCTAATACTTTCAGTGAACTCAGTGCCAGGATCAATAGGATTGATCCATACACTGGAACTCATAAAGAATTCCGATTTGTGAGATCTTTCACACTGTTTAATATCAAACTACTCTCTACTTGCATTTTTGGCTTCAGAAAAGCGAAACATATGACACCCCGTCCCTTTCGACAACAATACTATACTATACTAGACTACACTATGCTATACTATAAACAACATACACTATATCCTTAATGCTATATTTTACTATATACTATAAACAACACTATCCTATAACAAAACTATCCAAAATAGAATACACAACAAATACAAATAAAGAGTCTAATGGATGATATACATATGGAGGAGATCCATATGGTGGACGTGTGCACCCGATCAATTGTGATCCCCGACTCTAATGGCCCCCTCCACCCAGTCCGGATCCATCAACGCTGAAGTCGATCGGGTTCTGTCTGATGGCCTGCTGGCTCTGAGGGAGGAGGTGTGGACCGGCCTTGGAGATAGACACAAGTCCTGTGATTGTTCCACCCCAGAGCCATGGCCAAGAAGGATCACGTCTTTTATCCACGAACATTGAAGTAACCTTGTGCTCCTGAAAGGCCAACTATAATTTGACTCTTTCTGGCTCTAATAATCACCATTTAACTAACACCCCCTAAGACTGTCTAGTTCTCATACTTCCATACTTCCGCAGACACAGACACAGATACACATACTTTCTCAGCACAGGCTTGAAGTGTTTATTTGTTCTGAAAGATGACTTGATTAACAGTGATAGGCCTATTGGATTGTCTAGCATTCCTGTTGTGATTTCTCCCAGATTAAATGTTAACAGTATTTTTTTGTCACCAAAACTAAAATCAGTCCCCCTCCATCTCATCCGTCTCCAAACTGCCCCAGTACCACACCAATTTGTAAAAAATAATCAGCACTCACTTAAATATTAGAAGTTATCTTTAGCCACAAAAGCCAGACCATCTGACTAGTTCCCCATATTTATGTGTTAACCTGGCTTAAGGAGCCTTAGTGACTCTGGTGTGGCTCTAAATGGGTTTAATCCGTAGACGATGGACAGAACTGGAAGGGGAGGAGGGGGTATCTATTCTGTTGTACTTTTACCTGAGCACTGGTTCTGCTCTTGGAGACTTGTTAGAAATGAAATGCCCTTTTGACTTCTGGTGACGAGTTGTTCTCTTACCTTCCTTTGTTGAAACACACTATTGTAAGTCGCTTTGGATAAAAAAAAAATGGTATAGCCCCTCCTGGTGAAAAATGCACCAGCCGCCACTGATGTAATGTAATGTGAGGAATCACATCATGGTATAACATGCATACACATCAGCTGATTCCTCCGCTCTAGCTATATTGGCCCACCAACATCATACACACTAACCAGCACTCCACGTCGTTTAATGACGACATTATGAACATTGGCTTTAATTTGGATTTAACTAGCTATCAGTTGTTTGTCATCACGTTCTCAATAATTACTCCTCCTTCGCAATCCTAGGAGGAATAAAGGTGTGCGAGGGACATCCTGTTCATTCATTCGGACGTAGATGGGCACGTAGATGTAACGCCACCTCGTCACCTTAAATTGTACCCTTGGGCGCTTAGGTGATTGGCTGAAACTGAAGGAGCCATCTGATTGGCTACAGATAATTCCCTCGTGAAATGAACCACCGTCTCAAAAATAACCCTCACAGGTTCACGCACAACAAGCAGTTAGTAGATTTCAACCGTAGTGCAACCGTTAGTATATAAATGTAACGACATCCAAACATGTTTTTGATTAGCTTATTAGTACTTATGTTTATGGATTTTTACTATATTTTTGAACAAGAAATATTTCTGGGTGCATCAGAAATATATTTGTGAACCTAATTTTTTGTATGTGTTTCTTTTGTTTATTTATATACAACAATGCATATGTTTGTGTGCATTTGGGGAATATGTCCTGTACATATAAATTTGTGAATCGTACAAAGTGAATCGTTCTGTATGCATTCATTAATATTGAGACGGATCTGAGTCCATATTCCTCTATTTTAAGTCCACATCAATTTGCCAATCATAGCACCATTTCAGCTGTTGCTTTCCCATTATTTAGTTACTACTATAGATAGCAGGACACATTGTGGTGCCATATCATATATTTAGCATTTGATACCGTTGATATTTCTATGGGCCCTGTCCTGTTATTTGATTGACCATGTAAATCAAAACCATGTAAACCATTGCAATTATATAGTATATTACCCTGCATGGTTGTCTATTTATCTTTATGCCAATAATACTGTACTGCTAAATGATTCAGTTACATTCGCCATTGAGAAATTGCATTGTATTTTGATCTATAATCTAATCTAAAATCGAAACGCATTCCGTTTCCAAGATCAATATGTACAGGTTACAGTCACTTGCGTGTCCCCACTGTGAATGCTCTTGGTATTGAGTGGGTCCCACAACATCAATATCTTGGCATCGGGCTCATTAAGGCATCCTGATCGGTTTTACAGAACACAAACCAGCTGCCCTCTGATTGTTGACGCACTCCCAATCATCATTTAGGATTATGGGGATGTAATTAGTTATTTATAGACATGCTGCTGCCTCTACACTCTAAGTGTTCACACTAAGTCCTGCATTTTGTTTACCAGACTATAAGGCGAGCGATTACCAGTGAAAACTACCGATGCATACCACTATGGACCATACCACTATGTGGTACGGTCCGTTGGTCTTCTCTGGCTGAGAGACGTGTTAACCATTGGTGTCTGTTGATATGTATATTAACAGACCATTGGTGTCTGTTTATATGTATATTTCTGAATCCCTTATCGGAAAAAACTGCCATCTTAAAAAACACCCATATTGCATTGGAACTTTGGTCTGCATTTGACTTCCGGACACTTTTATTCAGATTCAGATTCAGATTACTTTATTAATCCCGAGGGAAATTAAGGGAACGTATATAGGAACGTATATAGGAACGTACTTAATAACCAATAATAATAATAATAATAATACATTCAGTTTATATAGCACTTTTCTGAGTACTCAAAGCGCTTTACATACAGGGTACTGTTACACACACACAGTAAAATAATTGAATAGATATATAAGTAGCTTATATATCTGAATAGCTTATTAAAATAAGCCGGATAAGAAAGATTGTTTTTTTTTTGCATAATTCAAAATTAGACTCATGGGATAGAGAGGAGGATGTCTGTCTGTATGTCTGTCTGTATGTCTGAAGAGGTGGGTCTTGAGAGCCTGTTTGAAGGATGGTCGGGTGGGTGCCTGACGGATGTGGGGAGGGCGGGCGTTCCAGAGGGAGGGGGCAGGGACTGAAAAGGCCCTGTCCCAAATCTGCCTGTCAATCATTTCACTGATTCTCTTTGTTTGATCACGTAACTCATGCCTATACCAGAGCCATGTGGATGTGGTATGGCGTGTGTTCTAACAAACAAATCGCGAATAGTTCCTGGACGGTGGCCTGTGTGCTCATAATCCTAATGAATTCCATAACCTGATAAATAATGATGTCAGTTCACACATAGATAATGTAGAGGCAATCAATCTACGTCCACTTTCACTGCAGTATACATTATTCATCATTGGACTAATCAAATAATGAATGAGAAATAGCTATGCGTTTGGAGACTACCCCCCCCCCCTGTTTCTGTGGCCAGTTGTTTGCGTGTCGATAGCGCACAATATATATAGGCCTATACGTTGATATATATAGGCCTATACGTTGATATATATAGGCCTATACGTTGATATATATAGGCCTATACGTTGATATATATATCAACGTATAGGCCTATATATATATCAACGTATAGGCCTATATATATATATCAACGTATAGGTCTATATTATAGGCCTATACGTTGATATATATATAGACCAATACGTTGATATATATATATCGACCTATACGTTGATATATATATAGGCCTATACGTTGATATATATATATAGGCCTATACGTTGATATATATATAGACCTATACGTTGAGTGACACACAGTGGGCCTGTAAACACCATCTGACAACATGCGAAACTGCGAATAGTGAATCATTCTCGTATCCTTTTCTCGCGAGCCGCCCAGCTGGAAGAGAATATGATCAAGCGGTGGAACATCATCATCATCATCATCAACATCATCATCATCATCAACATCATCATCATCACTCAGCCCCCCAGAGGACGTGCATCTGTCCCACCCCTCGTTAGTGACGTCACGGCGCCAGATAGTGCGCCTCTCAGTCTCCTCTTGCGGTCCTCCACTCGCGCTCCGAGTGAGTGGACCGCCAACATGCTCCTGCTCAGCCCGCGTTAAAAAAAGAAAAGAAAGAGAAGAAAAAAGAAGAAGTAGCAGAAGAAGAAGAAGAAGAAGAAGAAGAAAGAAGAAGAAGAAGAAGAAGAAGCGGCTTCCAAAGACGCTCATGGAAAATTCGGACTAATGCAGCATGATGAGGTGTTACTCACCATCCGTTTAGCCTTTCGGGTTTTTTTTTTTTCTTCTTTTTTTTTTCACGGCTTGCCATCGTTTAGACGCAGGTTCTTTGGAAGCGACAACCAAGATATCGTCACTTTTTTTTTTTTATTACTTATCTACTTTTTAACCGAGGTAAGACACAATTTAAGGCTTACACGTGCACCCATACCTGTACTTGTGAAAGGATATGGGCAAGCTCATCTATAGGCACATTATTAGTTATGACTTTCATCTTATTGTGAAAAGTTGAGATTTTCTTTTGGAACATATAGTCAATAGACGAATAGATTACGATTAAAACAACCGTTTTCTTTCTCATGCCTTCACCCCACTCTCACCGCGAAAGTTTCCATGTGTGCAATACTCATAATCTGCTCAGTCCAACGCTTTGAATGACCAACGTGAACCATCCGCCTTACGACACCTTTCATCAAGATCACAGTATGTAGTGCATGTTTGCATGAGGTATATGCATGGAATGATGATTCATGAACAGCCACATAGACCTACATCATGTCTCGATAAACTGGCAGGTGCTATTCTTGCATGTGTTGTTGTTGGGTGGCCAACATATACCTCTTGGATAATAATGGTTATTCCTCATATCTAATACAGCCCTTATCGTGCCACACACACGCACACGCACACACGGACAACGGACACCACCAATACCTAATTATCTTCTTAATTTCGATTAACTTGCGATAATGGTGTTTACTTTGCAATTCAATATAATAACAAAGCCAACCCCCAATGTTGCAGAAAAAAAAGAATGAATTAAATTAAGCCTTATACAATCCACATTTACATACAATAATTCGACGCCTGAAATAATTAGATTTTGTCATCACTACCTCCTTACATCGCGATTGTATGTTGTTTGTCATGTTATTTTCGCCTATCGACTACACCCTCTCGGACGGAAAGTAGGGGTTTGCATCCCTATCATTTCATGTCGACCAGTAGGTTATAACCCTTTACAGTTGAGCTCACAGCTGATTTAACATATGGGGCTTTTTCGTTTACTTTTACTGAAATGCAGTAATTTCAATAAGATACATTTTTTTTTACCTTGGGCTTTCTCATAGCTAGGCTTCATCGTATAACTCCCACAAACTTTCAGCAAGTACAATATTAAATATTTAATTTTCCACTTGCACTGCGATTCACCGGTGTTTGTCCATTAATTGATACATGAATAATACATTACGCACCACATCGCTACTACTCACTCATGCAGTGCAGTTTTATTTTACAAAGGCGTACCATTAAACAAACTAAGATTCTTCGGTTAAAACTCAGCAGTTAGAACTAGATACACGAACAAAAAAATCCGCTTTACGCATATCGATTTTCGTGGTTTTATTGATCCACCAATCCAATGATCCATCCGACTGTTCGATACTATCATAACGACCACCCAGCAGAACAGTGTTCAGTTGTATGTGTTCAGTTCAGTGTAGCCCAAGCGAGAGAAGTACTAGACTATAGATGTTGCGTATTAACACAATATAGTATTCATAACTAGGTTTAAGTGGAATAGGAATACGCTGGCTATCCATTTTTAGAGAGGACCGCTAGTGGCGTGTCCTTCACGTTTATACTCGGGTTAAAACCAATCATTACTTGTATACATTTAAATGTACAAATCAGAACGCTTTCCTGTGTTGAGAACACCACACTAGACCAGATGGAGGGGGAGGACGATTATGACATTAGGTATAGGCAAAAGCTAGAGTGGACCTCCTACATTTGAATGAATGAGATGGGGATAGGGCTAGATGGATACCCTTCACATGGAGAAAAGCACTTCTTAATCCTGTGTTTCCCATACATTGACGTATTTGTGGTTGACATGATCAACTTTGACCGCCACATATTTGATTTGAAATAAACACAACACTTATTGCATAATTGGTACATCAAACCATGTGTTAAATGTCAACAGACAGACAGGTTTTATATGTTGAGTGGTTATGTTGATAGGAAATGTATAATCATTAACAATTACGGACATGGCATGTTCGATATTGTTGTAACGTTATTGTATCATTAGTTTAATTAATGCCTAATTGAGGTTGTGGACCCTCCTCCCCCCCCCCAGGCATGTAGCAGTGGTGTGTGTGTGTGTGTGTTTAAAGGAGAAGACATTTACCACTTTCTTCTCAGGTGTAAAATGAACGAGGAACCAGAGGGCAACGTCACTCAGACGTACGACAGCCGGACATTTCCCAACAGCTCGTTGCCACCGCCGTCGTCGTCGTCGTGGTCGTCGCTGGAGAAGGTGGAGGGGAACCCGTTCAGGGCCAGGAGTAACATCACGTACGTTGGATATTACCTGCACGAGTCGTCCATCGCGGCCATCTTCGTGGCGTCCTACCTGCTGATCTTCCTGGTGTGCATGGTGGGCAACGGGGTGGTGTGTTTCATCGTGCTCCGGAGCAAGAACATGCGTACGGTCACCAACCTGTTCATCCTCAACCTGGCCGTGAGCGACCTGCTGGTGGGCATCTTCTGCATGCCCACCACGCTGCTCGACAACATCATCACAGGTGAGAACTTCCAATCTGTTCCCTGGCTCTGGGAGAATAGATCCTGATGTTTACCTGTCGCCGTTCTAATCTCCCGCTCGCAGTGTTGAGATAATCAATCGTGAGGTTTGCAGTGAGACGAGGGAGATCGAGGCAGGCTGTCTTATACTACCACGTAAAGCTCCTGTGTCAATTGGAAAGTAAATTTCTGTTTTCTCCAGCTGGCACATACTGGCTTGTCCCCAACCGCCTGTTATTCCACACTGATGTCTTTATGATGTGTCTTTTTTCTATTGCACAAACACCTCATCTTTCAAACAATAACGTGTTGATTGCTGCCACACTTTGATTGCTGCCACTTGATTGCGCAGCATTCAGATACGTCCTCCGCAACATAGCTCCAGACCATTAAGATCCTATTAGCTAGATTAGTTATGCGTCATACTTGGAGGAACAGGAATTGAGTAGCAGAATAACAGGTACGCAAAGGGGGCAGAAACAAAACTGAAAACCCAATGGCAGTTAAACCTTATCTCCAAAAGTTTAGTCCAACTTCTTCTCCCGTCGATCTCTGAGTCAGCGACTCTGAAGGCCATGAATGCATCTCAGGGAAATCTTACGGAAGCTGTTTAAAAGTGCCATTGCATGGATCCTCAGCCATATCACATTGGTTGTGGTTCAGGTTGCCTCCAGTGGAGACCCATTCCATGTAACCCACATCTGCATATCCCCGCCCCCCCCCCCCAGAAACATGATTGGTCTAAAAATGGTACATCCCGTTCACCCAGATTTGCGCTTGTCTGCCATCAGACTTGCATCAGGAACACACTCAAGGGTACTTCATCCTGGGTGACAGCCAGCCCAGAGAGCTGTCACCCAGGATGGCCTCTCTTCGCTCAAACTGAAAATTAATATTTACATTTACATTTACATTTAGGGCATTTGGCAGACGCTTTTATCCAAAGCGACTTACAAGGTGTACATTAGTTGAAGCATTAGTTAATATCCAACAGGGCAAGCCGCCAGAGCAATGCTGTGATCCTATGACTTTCAATTTTTTTTCAATTGCACATTTAACACTTTATTTGTCTTTTTTGCACTCTCATTCTCACTCTCGTTTTGGTTTACATTTTAGGCCAGCTCATTTTTGTATTTAAATGTTGGGGGTACATTTTGGGTGTATTTTATTATTTTGTTTTTTTTTACATTTTTACATTTATTACATTGTCTCCTACTTTATTATTACTATTGTCTGCTATTGTAGCGAGGAGACGTCCTAGCGCAAACTAGTCAGGGCTTAATTGAATAATTAAAAACCCAGGCCTCAGGACCCGGGGCCAGGCAGGATGCCGTCATCCTCATCGGGGAGGAGGAGGGGTGTCTGAACGTTTCAATTTCGCTCGCCTCGGTTCG